>BMAO01029714.1:0-28465 GCA_019973975.1 Trichonephila clavata | reverse complement strand
CTTTTCCAAAGAGTATAAATTGTATAACTATTCATTGCAATAACCATTTAGTTAAAATATTTTTTAATTGAATAGAAATAAAAAAAATATTTATTATACATTGTTTTAATAACAAATTGTAAATTTTAATTCGGATATACATGATTACACATACAACAGCAAAGATACAAAGTAAATTGTTTATTCAGAAATCAACATCTTGTATTGCGTTTTACATTACAATTGTATATATATATATATATAATAATAATATATATATATATATATATATACATTACAGGAGAACAACAAATTATAAAATTGATTTCAGTATAAGGATTACACAAAAAGATACAAAGTAAGTTGTTTATTTACAAAAGCAGCATTCCATTTCACATTACAATCTTTTATTTACATTACAAAAATCACATTATTGTGTCATCATTGGATTTTATGTCTTACTGCTCATCGAATAGGTCTAAATTCATCAATGACCAATGTCCATGGGCAAGCGTAGTAATGCCATCATCATTAATAAACCTTTTGTCATCTTTATAGGACAGAGCAAGTTTGTTTTGCTTTATGGAGTGTATTGAATGAAATTTGGATCTAATTAAGTTCATGTCAACATATTTTAATTTTTGATTAAAAAGACAGGCTTTGTAGTCCTCAAATGTTATTTTATTTTTTATAGTTTGTTTTTTAATTCCTTTTAACCGCTTTTCAATCTTATGGTTTGTTTTGTAGGCATACATTTTCGATTTTAATCCTACATATTCTGTCATAATATTTCCCTTGTTTTCATCCTTCATTTTCCCGATGACTTTTTTGTTCACTAGAGGTAAATTGTAAATGTTGTTTTTATCATAATCTGAAGTATCATATAAGTTAATATCATTTTTCATGTCACTGTAAAAATCATCAGTTTTTATTTCATAGATAAAGGAATCGGTGTCTGTATACATGAGCCTTACTTTCGAGTCGTAACGGTGCTTCATGTACTCATAGTGAAAAGAATACATTAGAACTTTTGATAAGTCTAAAATTACCATTCCTACCTGTATTGGTTTCAAAAATTTGATTTGGGTTTTTTTTAGATGGACGGCCATTAAGTTTTCAGAAAATATTGTGCGTCGATTAAAATTTGATTTCGCTATTAACTTTCGAGCCTGCTCTTCTGTTGAGCATAAACGTATATCTACTCTTCTTCTTACATTTTCCATCGTTTTCCCGAATATGCTGTTATTCATTAGTTTGTAATAATCCTTCTGAAAGTCATTTACAGCTTTAGTTCTTAATTTAGTATTATAATCTATGTAATTTTTAAGCCAAGGAGATTGAAAAAATTTTAAAACTCGATGAGTTTTTTTCAAGACTAACCCTAATTTTAAATATAGCTTTAAATTAGAATAATGGAGAACATATTTTGTTTTGGATTCCAAAGTAGTTAAAAGTCTAGGTTCTTTACAATTAGGTGGGGGCTTATTTTCAGGGGCAAGGGGAAAGTCTGAATGTTTGTCATGCAAATCGGAGGGATATTCAAGATCTACTTCCAAGATGTAACCTACATCGGATTCATCTGATAAATTTAAAATATCCTGTTCGGTTAAATTTTTATCACTCCAAACAAAATCTTTTAAGGGTAGATATTTACTCATTGCATAACCGTACAAATTATTTGCGTCAAGGTACATTAAATATTTTATCTCATCATCTGGGTTAAAATTAGACATATATTTGTTGTTAGCTATAGCATAACGATTGCAGCACTGACTTATACCTCCTCTTACACCCTTTTCTATAAAAAGAAGCATGTCGTAATCAGTGAACAGTTCGATAGCTACTTTAGTATGTAATAACATAGCATCCCATGATAAAGCTGGGGTGGTAAAATACCAACAGGGGTCAAGTTTATAAGTTTGCATGCATATTTTCCGAAAGTTTTCAAAGAGATCTGTTAACAATAGGACATCTGTTTTTACATATAGATCACAGTATTCACCAAGATTATTTAAATGAAATTCATTAAATACTTTACATGCATGATTATAATCCTCTACACTTATAGGCTCCTCATTTAGTTTATTGTAAAATTTGCTAATAGGTGGTAAACAAGAATCTTTACACTTTTCAAAACTATCAAAATAATCATACGGAAAAACTCCTTTTCTTAAAAGTAAATCTATTTTTTCTGAATCAAAATAATGTTTCATATATTTAAATTCATCTTTTTTTAGTGTTTTTATCAAATTTTCCAAACTAGAAGACATGAATTTGAAAGAATCTAAAAACCTTAACTGAAAATCATTTGAAATATTTTTACTGAAGGAAATATATTTTTCTTCGGTGTTCGGAATTAAATTAATTTGTTTTTTATCGTATCCTAACTCCTTAATAAAAATATGGGCGTCATACCCAGAAAGATTATGGAAGAAAACAGGCAAAAATTTAGGGGTTTTCATTGCTAAATTACAACTATTACAACAAGGGCCATTAAATTTTTGAGTCACATGGTTATGATCCCTAACCTTGATATTGTTTTCGCGAAAGGTTTGATCACAAACATAACAATTTTTAGCATTATCATACAATTGCTTTTCTGATTCAGTAAGAGGTAATAATGGTTTTAGTTTTTTATAAATATTATCCATTTCTATTGCATCTTTTTCTAACTTTTCAATAAAAATTTTTGGGGCATCAATACCTCTATATACTACTGGATCTTTATAATACCCCCCTTGATAACTGATAAAATAACAAAAACCTATCGGGACATGTTTTTCATAAATATTAGTAAATGAAAAGTTTGGATTAGGACCACAAGTATCAGTTTTCCTAGTTACACACTCGAAATCCGCATATACAACAAAGGGTATTTTTAAACAATGTTGAAAATTTTTAAATTTTAAAAACTTACTAGTTTCTGACGGCATTACTACTCTTGCAGGACTTTTATGTATACACATCTCATTGTGCTGAAGAAGTTTGTATTCTGTTTGCAAAGCACTTAAACATCTTTTACATATAAATGTTTTATGATGATGTTTTGAGAGTTGTTTGGAAACAAGTCGAGATAAGCTTTTAATGAAACAATAATGTCCAAACTCTCCATTTTTTACGTAAAGCAAATCTATATGTTTATCACACACTATATCACTGATGAGGAGAGGAAATATTTTTAAATCTTCTTCAAAAGAATAAATATTTATTCCTATATCGTTCATTTTTGAAAATTTTTTCACCTCGTTAAGCGGTGTTGGAAAGGATATTCCATCAAAGTTCAACTTATTTATGTGGGGGACATAACTTGACGTTTTGTTGAGGTTGCTGGTGTTGGGGTAAAGAGCTGCGAGAATAGACCACATGAAGCACTGAGAGTCCTCATTATTGATGACATTGATGATTGCCTTAGTTTCAGCGATCTGCTTCGGCACCTCGATGAAGGATGATGAACCTCTGAATGGAGAATAACGGTTTGTGCGGACTTCGAGTCTTAAGATTTCGTCCAGTGTCCAGCCCGAGTCTTTACCCTCGAAATCCTCACTTTCTTTCACTATTTTCTCAGACATGTTGTCATAAAGGCTGGCGAGATTAGTTCCTTGTAATACTTCATTATTCGGCGTTTTAAATTCAACGTTTTTTATCATTTTTCCGGCATCTGTCGCTTTCGAGTAAATGCAATGAACCCATTTACTCACTTTCAAGGATTTGTAAGTTTTGAGTTCATTGTGAAAAATTAAGAGTGTCTCTTCTTTTCTCAAGAGTAGAAACTCTTTTATCCCCAGTGAACTATCGTTATTATGGAGATCAAATGTTTTATAAGCTTTTTGAAAAGCACTCTCTCTTTCTTTTGGTGGTAAGGAGATATTTTCAGGAACAGCAGCAGAATGTTCTGGGACAGCTGTAGAATTTTCAGGAACGGCCGTAAAGGTTTCAGGAACTGCATCAGAATGTTCTGGGGAAGTCGTAGAGTTTTCAGGAACAGCCGTAGAGTTTTCAGCAGATGTGGACAACTGTGTTTTCTTTTTCCTATTTGAAACAGACAAATCCACTCTCTTTCTTTTTCCCGCTTCATTCTCCAACTTTCTTTCGCAGCTTTTATTTTTCAAATGATTCAATAAGTTGTCTTTACGGGTAAAGGATGTATCACAAAACTCACATACAATTTTCTCTGTTGAATGCACAGAGTCAATGTGTCGTTTTAAATCACTTTGCCGAACGAAGTTTTTTCCACAAATATTGCAAGTAGACATAATGAAGCCGTAGAAATTTTAGAACGTTGCTACTCACTACTAAATCTTCAAACAAATTTTGTGTTCTGCTACACTGTGACGATCAGGCACTGTACATATATTCGACGGAGCGAATGGGCTATTTGAAACATGTTATCAACGCGGTCTCCTTTTAAACTCCTGGGGGGTGGATAGTACACGCCCCTCATCACTTCTCATTGGTTGGCGCAGTGGAAATCTGCACACGTCACGCTCCGACCCCTTACCACCCGCCGTTTTCCGAGGCGTCAGTCTACAAAGTCAGACAGGGTATGTGAATAGATCAGCAGGGGGTTTCGTCCTGCCCATTCAAACCACAGACCCACTGACGTCGAGACGAAACAATGAAAACCACGTGTTTTGCCTCCAAGCTGCTCTAATCCATCAAACTAGACATAAATAGGGGATCAATGCTACCTTGTTACAATACTATGAGAAAATACTGTACTGAATGGTCTCACTTTTATCTGATAATGAATCAAAACTTGAAAATGCAGGATACAACATAATATGATTATGGGCAGGGATAAGAATTTATGAATTTTCTTTTTGTTATCACGCAAAATAAAATTTATAGAATTAACTGTCTCGTAGTATAAATAGCAGCAGCATTGATAAAAATTATTAGTTTAATCATGGATTCTCTCAAATTGGTTCATCCATTTACTTTAATCTTGGCTGGACCATCTGGTAGCGGTAAAAGTCAGTTCGTTAAAAAATTAATTGAAAATAAAATGATTAAACCTTTTCCTAAAAAAATAGTTTGGTGTTATGGGGTTTATCAAAAGTTATATGAAGAAATGTCGAATATTTCCTTTCATGAAGGTATTCCATCTAATGTGCACCAGTATTCGGATGCGTTAATTGTTATAGATGATCTTATGGGCGAGTTAGGGAATGATCCCCAATTAACAAAATTATTTGTAAAATATTCACATCACAGAAATTTGAGTATAATTTTTGTGGTACAGAATATTTTTCATAAAGGGAAAGAAATTAGAGAAATTTCCTTAAACGCTCATTATCTTGTATTATTTAAGAATCGAAGAGATCAATCCCAAATTACACATTTAGGGCGCCAATTATATCCTCGTAAAGTGAAATTTTTTCAAGAATGTTACACAGATACCACATCAAAGCCGTACGGATACTTACTTATTGATTTAAAACCTGAAACTGATGAATCCTTGCGTGTGCGCACAGGTATGTTTCCTGGAGATGTTTTTTATGTATATCAACCTCGATAACCCATTACTTTGAAACAAATAAATAGATTCAAATTGTTAGATGAATATTCATTAGTTCGCAAGATGCCAGTGTGTTCTGAACAAACTTTAGAGCTCTTAAAATTAATTTCTAAAACAAAAAACTCAAAATCTATTTTGAAAAAGTGTTCAAAGAAAGAAATAAAAACTTTGTGTGAGTGCGTGCTGAATGTTTTATGTGGTAACATATCGTTGACTAAAATTAAAAAAAATCGCTTATCTCCCTATAAAGAAAGCTTAAGAAAGCTTTCTAACAAAAAAACACCTCTTTACGAGAAAAAGAAAATTTTAATTCAAAAAGGAGAAGGATTCCTATCTATTTTATTACCAGCAGCTATTTCCGTTATCAGCTCTTTAATTCAAAATGGAATTTAGCAAAAAATTTGTACTGGTACCCGAAGAAAGAGCTCAAGTAGCGGAACACTTATCGGAACTTGATCAACGTATGAAAAACATTCTCCATAATAAGGATTTAACTGAAGAAGAAAAAGCAATACTCTATCTACAAGTTTTACAAAAATATACACATTTTTCTGTTGAAAATCGAAAAGAGTCCGAATCAATTCCAACTGAAACATCTGTATCGGAAAATCAAGAAATGGAATCATTAAACGAAAATCTAAAAGGTTCAATAGTGAAGACAGAGAAAGGGCAGAATGTGAAGACAGAAAAAGGAGTGTTAGAGGATAAAATTTTTAGAATTGTTCCACCTAGGTATAAAGAAAAAGCAAAAGATATTTTCCAGTTTTTAAAGCTTCAAGAATCTTTCAGTTGGAATTCTGATGGTGAAATTATTTACAAAAATACTGTTATTCCAGGAAGTAATATTGTATTCCTCGTAAATGATTTTCTACGGAACCGAAAATCGGCACCTGAAGGAAGATATGTATTTTTAAGTGCTTTGAATGATGTAAATTTACCGAAACATCTAGATGTAAATAAAAAATTGTATAAGAATAACAAAATTATCAAAAAACCAATAATGTATGCTCGCAGAAATGCATGGTTGAAACTTTGAAATAAATGATAATCATTTGATTTAAAAAAAATGTCTCTTTATGATTTGAACAGTTTTCTTTTGCAGGTGAAAATATACTTATTTAATAAAATTTAAAAGTTTCAAATAGATGATAATTAAATAAAATTATATTAATTTTTTGAGAAAAAGAAATTTATCATAGAAAAAAAATATTAATTTTTTTAGGGAACAAAAATATTTTATCATAGAAAAAAATATGAATTTTTTAAGGGGAAAATTATTATAAAAATTATATTAATTTTTTTTTTGAGAAAAAAAAAATTTATCATAGAAAAAAAATAGTAATTTTTTTAGGGAAAAATAAAAGAATATAATAGAAAAAAAATAAAAGACACAAATATTTAGTTTCATTCCATTTTTTTTTTATTTTTTTATTTTCTAAACACAAATCTTACACCATATCGCTTCTTTACAAATTGATACATAATAAAATCATTTATATACAATTGATTTAAAATATAATGCATAGAATAGCCTTGGCTGCGTTTGAATAAAAAGTAAATACAGTATTGTCCACAAACATTGGATGTTGGTGATTGAAACACTTTGGAATTCCATAATACATCTAAATAGGTAGTAGTACTAATGTTATAGAATGCAGGAGGTTGTCCAAACGAGTCATAAAATTCTAATTCTCTTTTATCATTCACAAATAATGCTAACCAGTGGGTTCCAGGCTGCGATGAGTCATCAGAATTTACAATAGCACACATGTTTTCTTGCAGAGGAGGGATTGTATCTCTAGAATAAACACCTTGGAAATAGGGGGACGTGGCCTTCTCTTGAGATAAGACTGTAAACAGTTGCATTCCATCCATTCTTTAATTTCCGAAATCATACAAGATATTTCTCGATTTGTTTATTTCGATTAAATTTTCAAACTCGGCGAAAACGATAACACATACGGTTTGTTCTAAAGATTTGCTGAATTTTAGTTCTAATCGCAAATTGCTATGTTTTATCAAACTTAAATGTTCTCCTGAGGAACATAAATCTGGTGAGAGGTTAAATCCAAATAATGTATTTGAATCTTTATATTCTTTTCTAGAAATAAATATACCTCTGTCTTGACCCATTCGATCTGTCCCAACGAATAGAGTTTGATAGGCACGTATGTATTGATCTTTAGAAAAATCGAGTTCTAATGGATTGTGAGGCACCGGTTGTCCATCCACATACACTCCAACAAAATTTAAATTAAAATGTTTAAACTCATAGGGAGATTTTGAAAATGCGCCGTGAAAAGCTTCATTATCAACACATCCTACAAAAACTTTTTTCGGCATTTGGCCTGAAAATATGTTATCTTGAATAAAAGACATGCTTCCTTTAGGAATCGAATACACTTTGCACAGAACTCGGTTAATGGGATATTTTGCACTTGTTTTTTCCAGCGCTTTCGCATGACCAAGAATAACTCCAGGATTCACGCGAACTTTTCGTATGAATAAAGAAACATGATCCAAAACAACTTTAAATCCTACAGATCCTTGCAAACAAAATTCGGGTTTGCTTCGTATTAATTTTATTTTTAAATCCACTAAATTGAGTAAAAGACGATCTTGATGAAATAAATCTGAATGTATGCAACCAATCATGTCTACAGTTGCACTTTCTTTAAAAAATTCAGTTCTTTTCTTGAGACCATCATCAGAATCCTTGTAAAATAGTTCAGCCGTTAATTGGGAAGTTTTGCTGTCGTATCCATGGTTTAAGAGAGTTTCAATATAAGATCGGTAGGGATATGTATTACTGGAATTGGAAACCACGCGATCATTTAAGGATACATCTACTTGAGAAAATAATGAATGTAGAAATAAATTCACAGGTCCTATAGTATCATCTTTAGTAATAGGTGTATTGTCCACTTTTACTATTTTCGCTTTTACATATAATTGTGTTTGACTGAGATCTATGTAATCTTCTGCACTTCCAGAAATGTGAAATTCTACAGGTGCGTTATCGAAAACGTTAGAAAGAGGGTGAAATTGTTTCCACTGCCCATCTTGAATAACTGTTTGAGTACCGGGTAAGTTGAAAAGTTCCAATTCAGATTTAACACATTCAGGAGAATCTTTGAGAATAAATGCCATTTTTACGAATCGAAAATATCGCGTACACTCACTTTACGTGCTTTGGATGAAATGAATTTTTTCTGTTTCTTACACTTTCTTTTATACTGTCCTTTCCCCACCATAGATTGAACTCTATCAATAGCTTTCTGAGCTAATTTTTTCCCACTTTCTCTGCTTCTTGTTTTTACGGCTTCTTTAAATTTTTCTCCTGACAATACATCAGAGGCAACACGACTCCCTGTCCTTAATACTTCTTTTCCAATAGTTTTACCTCCTTTTACTAAAAAAGGTAAGGCCGCTCTAAACAATCGGCGAAATATTCCTCCGATTCCATAACCCTTTTGAAAACTAATGCCCTTGTAATGAGTCAGACCCGAGCCGATCTGACCTGCATAATGGTCCTCAAATCTTTTAGTACAGCAAACGTATGGTAAGCTCATCTTGGCGCTTTTATCTTCAAATGAGGGTATGAGAAAAGCACTGCTTTATTTATAGTATTTGTCTCATGCGAAAATGAAGCACTATGATCACTTTACCTCTTTCAAAGGGAACAAAATCACCTGAATTGAGTCTCAGTTCAGCTTGAATCGTCTGAAACGAGTGTCTCACTAAAGGTAAGTATTGAGGTCTATCATAATATTGACTAATCGTTTCCCCGTCTTCACCTTTAGTTCGAACGATTCGTAATAAAGGAGCTTGTGTATCTCCCACAATTTGAGGTGAAATTAGATCCGAGTAAACGTAAAAAACCGAAAAATTAGACCATGCATCAGCAACGAATTCGCTTTTCATATTACCCGTTATGATTGCATTGCGTTTGAACCCTAACAATTCTCCTAAGTTCTCTAAATGAAGACTGCTACCTCGAATCGCATTCATTTTCACCCGTTTCGATGCTTTATTGTAAGTTATTGTGAACCGACTAGGATTTTTTGGTAAAGCAAGCTGTATGGCTGATATAATATCAAACATTGTTTCATAACACCCCACATCAATTGTTTGCTTAACGGTTGAAGAAATATTACCGTCACCCACTTTGTATCGAAAATAATTGTTAGTTTCATTTACGTTAAGCCAAGAATGAGGGTAGATGATTTCAGACAATCCCACTTCCCATTCACCATTTAAATAAACGGGGGAGGGTAACTGAGTTTTGAAATGAGATATTTTGTTTTCTGGAAAGAAATGCATAGAGCTATCAGAAGGTAATGTTACGTAGAAAGACATTTTGAAAATGAGTCCGTAAGAAAAAAATTTAACTATTTATACTTTTTGAATATCAGTCACCCAATCATTAAACTTTTCAGGATAACCTAAAAATTTAACAAAATATTCAGTGATTCCTCGTCTTTTTCTTTGTTTGATGACGTTCTCTACAGGATAGAAACCAGAGTCGACAACTTTTTGTAATTCTGCTTCATAATAAGTACCTTTAATCTCTTCACCTTGTAAATCTCTTAATCTATAAACGATCGGAATTCTTTGCACGATTTCATAAACTGCGAAAAGTTCTCGACTCCAGTTTTGTTCATATCCTTTTTCAAAGAGAAGTTTTTGCTTATTAATGCGCACAACATCGCCAATTTTAAATTTAGGGGCTTTAGGTTTCTCATTTCTTAGATCACCATATAAATTATTTAATACTTGCTTCCTGTTATGCCTACTTACAGAAGCAGGCTCCATTTTAATTGAACGGTGATACGAGTGATTATAACTGTGCATTAATTTATCAATGACGTCAATGTAATTTTTAGTATTAAATTCAGTGAAATATTTCCACATTTTTGTTTTTAACGTCCGATTAAACCTTTCAACTACGCTAGCTTTAGTTTCGTTATTTGTAGAAAAAAATTTTACACTCATATTTTTCAAATAATTTTGAACTACTTTATTTAAAAACTCCTTACCGGCATCTGTTTGCAACACTTTAGGCTTCCTTTCTTTAAAAATAATTTCTAGCGCAGACTTTACACTTTTTCCAAATTTATCTTTCAGAGGAATTGCCCATGCAAATTTTGAAAATAAATCAATGCAAGTTAACAAATACTTATAACCCTTATTAAATTCTGCTAAAGATTGCATATCGACTAAATCCACTTGAAACTGACGATCAATATCACTTACAAATACTCGATTCCGCTGAAACTTATGCCGAACAGGTTTATGAAGAGTGTAAGCATCTTTCTGTGATAACCAATGCTTTACATCTTTTTTACTATATTTCCCTTTTAAAGAGCGATGTAATGCATCCACACCTCCGAAGCTACTTGGAACTTCGGGATTTTCGTAAAACGCTGCTAAATCTTGATACATTGTTACCGACGAACAGAACTTGATTGAATGACTATTACAATGAATAGTTATGCAATTTATACTTTTTGGGAAAGGCAAAGGGATTATGTTTAAAAGCATGAGCATAAATTTTCCTTACTTTTATACAAAATACTCTTATTTGTTTTTTAAACGTGAAACTTATTTCAACACAAATATTAAACTAACAAACAACAAAAATGATATTAACTCAAATCAAGCATAAAAAAAAAACATTTTATTCAGATTTATAGGAACAAAATACTGTGTAAAACTTATAAAGTCAGTATGCAATATTTTTTAAACAAAATCCTCATAATATTCAAAACAATCAGATGGACATAACATATCTCTTACTTCTCTTAAAATAATATCTAAGCGAAGATTTTCCAAAAAATTTTCAGTTACATAATTTACAGGTTTTAACAGTAAAAAGTGTACATTTTCAAAAAGATTATTATAAAAATAATCAGCTATCTCATTAGCTTCCAGTGACAAAACATGTGAATTAAATGTTTCTTCTCGGTTCCCCCATAACTCCTCAGCGAGTTTCTGAGGTTGATTCAGTCCTTTTTCGTTCAGGAGGCTACAAATAGATTTTTTCAAAATTTGCGTCAAGTATCGTTGACCCAGACTAACGTCCAAAGAAAAAGGTAATGCGTTTTCTATGGGACCTTCACAGAAGGTTTTATATGCAGTTAAAAAGTCCATACACAGAAATACATTGTCTATAACGGCATTTTCAATAGCACCATATTTTTCAATCATTTCAGCCCACTGCTCTCGGGATATGCTGATTTCTTTAAAAGTAGGCTCTTTATTCGGACCGTATTTAATGCGCTTAAAAGTAAAATTAGTGAAGTTCTCACTTGTTATTTGAATGTGCCGTTCAGGAGGGAAAAGTCCACTCGGTAATTCCTCCAGTGATTCCGGTACTTTCTTTTTACGCATGATATATTCGATCCACTGTGGGTCTAATGTTATTCCCTCAGGAGTTGGGTAGTAGGTTTTTCCATACTTCTTGAAACGCCTTATGTGTACTGATACGGAATCATAATAGATGCTTGCAAAGACAAAAACATCATCTCCAATTGGAAATACTCCATCTGGTATGCAATCCTCGGTAAATTTTCCATACTTCTGAAAATAATATACCAAAATTAATGAGGATTAGAAAAGTGTAAAAAACATTATAAACATTACATATCAAATTTATTTAATTTTGTTACTTACTTTTGAAACTTCTCTTCTTGCTTTCTTATTTGCAGAAGATTCCACGACCTTTCCAAGCTTTCGTTGTTCGCTATGTGTTTCAGACATTGTCAATTTTTTTTTTCCTTTTCGAATACAGTCCGTCGCAGTACTGACAAACGAAATGAATCTTGAACCTAAGATGTGACAAGGGTCTAAAGCATATTGACCGAATTACACTTGAACGGAGTTCGCTGAGTGGTTGAAAGCAATGTATCCATCCGCTCTAAGCATTGAGATAATTTCTGACGTAGAATTCAGTCGCCGTCTTGTAGAATCAAGATCAGACAAGCTAAGACAAGTTCAATCGTAAACCGTTCACACGCTGATTACGAGTATTCTACGTCACATTTTTACTGTGTATGTGTAATCATTATACCGCATTAAAATTTACAAATTATTAAAATAATATAAGTGAAATATTTTTTTTTATTTCATTTTAATTAAGAAAATGTCGCCATCTGCTTCGCCTGCAAAATTAAATTCATGAGATTATAAACCTAAGTTTTCTTCAGGTCTGCATGCCTTCATAGGACAATGGTTAGCGTAACTGAAAAACTATTGTCCTATGGAGACATTTTGTTCTGGGGCTGTGAGTTTGAATCTGGATTTATTATTTTTTTTTTATTTGAGCGTTATTTTTTCAATCATTTTAAAATCTAATAATTAGTGTATAGTTTAACCAATAGGTGGCGCCATGAGCACTTTAAACATTTCAATAAACTTTTTTTACACATTTAAAAAAACAACTCAACTTAGCAGCAGGAGGGAAACAACTCAACAGCAGGTGAAAACAACTCAACTCCCCCTATCAACTCGAAAACCAAAACCATAGCAGGAGGGAAACAACTCAACTCTGCGCCTGTGCCTGTGCCTGCGCCTTTACCGCAGAACCGGCTCTTTTCTTACCTACTCACCAATGTAAAGAATTAAGAACCTAAGCGAAATGTTCTTAGCGAATGAAACGAATGAGTGTGCAGTATCCATAGAAATTGATCAGTCCATATTACTCTACGAAGACACAATTTTGAATATAGTAATATTTAATATGACTGAACTTGCCGTCATGCGGCCTACATTCTACAAAACAAGTTACACACTAACAATATTTACATTTTAGATACTGAGGTGCGCCCAGCAGCGCCCTCGAGTGGCCAATATTTCGGCACAATATATATTCAGAGATGATTTATTTTTTTAAATCATACATTATTTTATATTGGGTTTTTTTAGATATAATAGTTATAAGGGTTTTATTACAGTTTGGAAGGGAATATATACTTATATACAGTACAATATCTTACACATTTCATAATTTTCATTATATTTCTCTTTTTTTTAACTACAGATTTTCGAAAAAATAGCGATTTACAAAAAGCTGTTGATATTGCATGAGTTCCTGAATAGTATAAGAAAATTCATTTCTGCTCCTGATAATAAAAGTGGCCGCGGTAACCTAGTGGTCAAGTTAACGGACTCGTGGTCGGTGTGTCATGAGTTCGAGCCCAATACCACTGAAGACCCGCATTGTAAGGGGGCAATGCATAAAAAATCTATCGATGCTTAAACGTTCTCTCGTTGGTGTGGTGTAGAAGTTAGGAGAGGGGTTGCCAGCTCAGGTGTTGTCCTCGTCACTTGACCGTGGTTCAAAATTACGAGGTCCAAAAACCCTCGAGTAGCTGAATAGCGTAATGCTAATATTTATTCACTCAAGATAATAAATGTGTTGAAAATAAATCTCGGATTATCCACGTATAATAAAGCTAGAATTTTCAACTACCAAAACATCACGGTTTCTAGGATTGCTGGAAAGGGGTGACTGTAAATTGATATCTTTGCTGCACCACTTTGAATGAACAGGAAATTCATCAATCAAGAGTTCATTAGGGATACAAACATATTAATCTTAAATTAAGATTTCAAAATTTAGTTTTTTTTTTATGAAACTAATCAAAATAAAAACTCTAGAATTAACTAATGTCTTTTTGAATCCTCCTTGATATTATTCCTTTTAATTACTTTTACAACTTTACATACATATGTGTAAAATAATTAAATGATTTTTTTTTTCTAAACAGGACATAAGATGTAAAAATTCTTTTCATTGAAAATGAGTGATTTCCATTTTGTACAATTTATATTTCAATATTTAAACCATATGAAACTACAATTATAGCAAAAGTTATAATTGACATAGTTTAAATATCCACGTAAAAATTCAAATAGAATTGAGACAATGATGAAATAACAAAATTTATGTGCTCTTAATCCACTGTTTTCTAATAAAAGTTGATAAACATTTAAAAACATGTAATCTCAAAAACTTGGAAAATGATTTTAAAAATATCATATTATGTCTGAAGGTTGAATATATTATGCCAATTGCAAATTTTTAAAATGAATGTTGAAAAAAAGAATATGTTCTGGTTAAACACTTTTCTCCTTGCAAAACAAGAATGAATGTTTTAATCAACACGACTTAGATTTTTTCAGAGGTCATAGACAATTTTTAAAAAAATGATAGCATTAATTTTTTGATTTGTTTAAAGATCATAGCCAATAAAAATATGATTAATAGCATTTTCTTAATTTCAGAACTTAAAACAAAATCAGTAAAAAAAAGTATCAAAAAATATAAATTAATTCAGTGCTTTTCAAACTGTGGGGCGCGCCTCTCCAGTGGGGTGGGATAACCCTACAAGAAGGGTGCGAGCATGTCGGAAATAAAAGATTAATTAAGAATGTATCTATATATTAATTTATTGAAAGAAAGCAAAGGAAAAAAAATTCTGATATAAAAATTAATCAAATATCCATGTACACTGTTATAATATACTTATAAATTGTACAGTACAATACATTTAATAATAAATTTATCTATATTAAATTAAGAACAAGTTTAATAATTACTACCGACTTCCTTGAGCTTGCTATATACAAAATTTAATATATCTTGATAATTTGTGTTATTTATAATTATAGTCGTATTGTAATTTCAGCGTCAAAGTACATTATTATTGCTTTCAATACAATGTTATTGTATGGGGGGGCGATGAAAATTATGATTGAAAATTGGATCGTCAATATTTAAAATTTGAGAAGCACTGAACTTATTGGTAAACTTTTTATTTTAGATTATCATACATGGTATGATTTATAGCATACCATATTCGATTGTGTCATATGTAACATCTACGTACTAAAGTATCATTGAATTTTGTAGATAGGATGCAAAAATGAGAAAAATTTATGAAATTAATATACTTAACTATTAATCATTTGTAAGAAAATAAATATTAACTGAATTTTTTATTTCTCATATAAAATTCTGTTTTTTTTTTTTTTTTGACATAATACTGTGTAACTTTTACCTTCAACATTAAAATTCTGTAAAATATAGAGTATGTTGTACAGAAATCATTAATATAAAACATTATCTTGTAGATTATTACACACAAATTCAAATGTTTAATATTATTCAGTCAACTATATAGAAACATATATTTTGCGAAAAAAAATTCACAGGTCACAAAAAACAGAAATTTTTTTGTTGAATATTTTTTATATGCCACGAAAACAATAAATTAACTTTTAATTTTTTCGTATTCGTTTAATTAACAATCATTGCATTCTTTACCGTCTAATTGATTCGATCAGCTGAACTATTTTTTAGCACTTGAAAGCAATTAATCGTGTAAATGTAATTCAAGAATTGGCTCTGTACATTAAATATCTAAATTCTACGAGGACATAATGTTTAATTATTTAAAGAAATTTAGAAGTGATACTTTAAATTTATAAGAGGACATTTTCTTTCTAAACTTATAATAATCAAATTTATATTATTTGAAGACTCCTAAATTTCTTTGCGTATTCAAAGAAAAAAAAATTCTTTGTGTTCATCTTTAAATTTGACCTTTTTTTTTTTTGCTAAATCCTATGTTTTATTTTGCAGAGTTTCTTGATGAAATTATCCATTCGAGTATCTTGATAAAAAAATATTTAAAACTCGTTTATTAAGTCATCAAACACTTTTTTTATGCGAAACATAATTATTACAAAAATATATTAACAAACTTTATATAAAGTTTTTTTAATGCTTCAGTTTTATTTATTTATTTTACTGTTTATTTTATGCTTCTACATACAAAATACTATGTTTAATTAAATGTTTGGAAATTCTACATCGTCTGAGTTTTTTACGTATGTTTTAAATTTTGATTTTTAAAAATTTAAATACTTTTGGTTAATTCCTTATAGTGATTGCGGTAACCTTGTAGTTATGGTCACGAACTCGAGGCTGGAATGTCTCGGATTCGAGTCCTGGTGCCACAAGGGACCCACCATGCAGAGCAGGCCGATGTACATTGAATCCGTAGAGGCTCAATGTCTTCCCGATGATGTGGTGTGGCAGTTAGGAAAGGCTCATATTTTAGTATAATCAGTAAGAATTTCTAGTCAACATATAGTAAGACTGGATCTAATCTAGAAATTTTATATCTCTTACTATTCTAAATGTATTATTTGTTTTATCTTTATCATTATCTTAATTATTAAAGGAGATAATCTCTCATATTTTTAGAAATAAACAACTTTAGTTAAAATTTTTGTTTCTTACAAAATCAATACTTTGAATTTTCCTCCATTAAATTTATTCACAGCTAATTTATTATACACAAAGATTAACTCATACAAAGTTTTTTCGATATAATAGTTAAGAGATATAATTTGGAAGTGAATATATACTTGCAGTATGGTATTTTGTTTCATATTTCTCATTGCTTTTTTTTATTAATAGTTTTTCGAAAAAATAAAGATTTACAAAAAATTGTTGATAGTGCGTAAGTTAGTGAATATAGTTCAAGAAAATTCATTTCTGCTCCAGATAAATGTGTGGAAAATAAATCCTGAATTATTCACGTATAATTAATTTAGATTTCTTAACTACTGAAACATCATGACTCTTAGACAGGATTCCTGAAAGAGGGATAAAACGGATATTTTATTTGTATTACTTGACTTAACAGGAAATTGATCAATCATCGATATAAATATATTTATCTTGAATTAACATATCAAAATTTTAACATTTATTTATAGAACAAACTAAGGCAATTTAGAACAAAGGATTTTAGAGGTTTGCTAGTGCCTTTTTCAAATTTCTTTATTCCTTAAAATCCTACATGATCTTTTTTTTTATTATATCCAGTTAAGGGAAATTTATTAAAGCTCTTGCTTCATTTAGTAAAACACTTCTATATACATGTGTGTAAAATAATTAAATGATTTCCCCCCTAAACAACATATAAGATGCAAAAATTCTTTTCAATGAAAATGTGTGTGTGTGAGCTTTTAATTTTCCGTTCATAATTGGGAACGAACAAAAATATTGCGATTAGAAATATTTGCAAATATGAACATCCCTTTTATTTTTTTTGTACAAAACTGAACATAATAATTCTTCTGATCTTTCATGTTTAGAAAGATACCGTTTTGAGGTCAACAAATCTAGTACTGTTTTTGCGGCATGGTCCAAAAGATTGAAAAAAAGGGGAGTGTCTCCCCTTTTGTTAAGAATTGGGGAGTGGTTCAAATACTTGAAAACTATCCTTCAAGTTATACTGAGAATTTCTTTTTCTTTTATTTTTGTTGCTTCGCTACTATAGTTCACTTCTTGTCTGAAAATCATCAGTTTAGAAAACTTTTTTTTTTTTACCAGTCATTTTATTGTAAGCGATCTAAAGTTTTAATTAAATATCTTCAACAAGTACGAAATATGAAATATTATGAGTTTTGTTCAGTGATTAATTATATAAAAATACTAGCCGCGGGGGTATAACGGCTAGTATTTGAACTGATCAACTGAATTTGTTTCACTTGTTAAAAAAAAGTCCTCTGTTAACAACAAATGAAATCTATATTTATTACAATTGAAACGAAATGCTTTAATTTTCATACCAACTAAAAAAATTTACGAAGCTTGTATTCCTTTTTTTATAAACTATGTGTTACTTAGAAAAAGCCACAACATTTTAAATTTCACAAACAGCAAAAAAAAAAAAAAAAAAAAATTCAAATTTACTTATTTAAATTTCTAATACTCTTATCCTTATGAGAAAATAAAATAATTTTGAAAGGTAAAAAAAAAGTCAATTTTTGAAAACACTAATCTAAAATAAAGTTCAAGTAATGATCAGTGCATATAATTTGCAGAATTTAGCCAATTAAAAAACACACATAAAAGCTAATTACCTAATCACTTACATATTTTTCAAAAATTTATAATGCTATAAAATCAAAGTATTGAAAAATTAGGAATATAAAATGTTTGCATTATTTTTATATAGTTTGACAAAGTTTAATATTAAAATATGCTCTGATATTAAAACATTTGAAGTAGCAAATGTGCTTAAATAAAGTTAAAGCTTTTCAGTAATTGAATTTGAATTTAATTGAAGCGTTCGCACGAAAGATGAAAAATATACATGTTAGATGGATTAGCTATTGAATGACTTTTGGAAGAAAGTTGTCCCATATTCATTGTATCGCTAAAAATTATTCAACATTTCTTAAACCTAAAAATTAAATTTTAAATAATAGTAATCAAATAGTGTTATTAATTAAAAAACAACAAAAATGGACAACTAATTTTATAAATTAATTTAACATTGAAATTTAAGAACATGGGTTCTTTTGGCTGCAGACTTCAAATTTATATGCAATCACATCTCAGCTAGGATGTTTAATTTGTATTTTATTAACTACCACACAACATCATTCGAGAAATTTGAGATCCCGTTTCTTATATTAAGTCGCACTTGCAGAATTTCACAAAGGGAATTCTTGGTAAAATCAGGATTCGAACCCATGACTAATCTTTTAAACTGCGACCCATTAAAAAAGATAAAAGCTATAGAAATACCTTATACGAAGTAAAAATAGACGTGAAAACTAAATACTATGTAGAATTTTCCCTTAGAATGTAGATTCTTATAAATAGGTCTGTACTGCGGAAATCTATCACGAACTGCAGTCTTTTAATGTATAAAAGAAAGTAGAAATGGAAACGACTAATTTTATAAGCATTAAAAAAACTAAACTTTATTAAAAATAGATTTCTTTGAATGAAAAATAAATTGATTAATTTGAACATACCAAATTGTATTAAAAATCTTTAAATTTCATATGAATTTCATTAAACTTACCAATAATTTTATTTTATATAATTATTCCACTTAACAAATGGTTAGAAATTTGTATTGTTTTTAATATAACAATTATAAATCAAATAGAATGTTTTTCGATAAAATAAAATTACTTAATTAAACCAACACTTAAATTAAGCCTTTTAAATTCATTAGAATTTCATGCTTCAGAAAATAATGTAGGCAAAATGTAGATTCTTCCTTCAAATTGTATACACAATATATGTAGAGAGAGACCTTACTTTTTTTGCTTTTAAATTAGTATTAATGATGCATAATTCACACACATTCTTGCATTTCTTGGTATAAATATTCTCGTAGAAAAAAAATTTAAGTATTCGAATATTCTTTTTTCAAATTTTTCATAAAAATGACACCTTTAAATTAACGAATGCTTCATTTCATAGAGAATGTGATGACTACGGGGCATTTTCCAATTCCATGAATATTATTATTGACAAATCTTAACACGTTCACCAGATCAAATAGCAACATAAACCGTCAGAATAAGCTGTTTTACAATAAATAAAAATACCTATGATAGTGGGTCTCATAAAACAAAAACGTGACTTTAATTTAAAAAAAAAATTAATCAAGTGGAAACTAAATTTTACCCGTTTAACAGATTTATTTACTAAATTTAATGAGGTTAGTTTGTACTTACAAGGGGACAGCATGAATTTTATTAAAACAAGAACTATTTCAGCATTTCTCGCCAGATCAGCTAAAGAAGGATAATACTAGAGATCCCGAATTTTATCAATTGGACACAGACAATCTGTCAGGACATATTAACCTAAGTTCAACAGTTAAATGCCTTTAATTCAGATTTTGAAACCAGGGTTGAGAATGCTTTAACTATGGTAATACCACAATCGGCAATGGATTCATATGGTCACATTGAAGAAAAAATGTCACATTACAATAGGGACTGATCATAATGACCTCTAACGAAGGTCTTAAAGTTTAGAAACAGATGTCAGGAATTTTGGCTTTAAAAAGTGAAACCTGTTATTAGTCCCGAACTATAGAATATCGCGAGGAAATTTCAAATTGCTTTTCCGAATGTGAAGGAGTTTCAGCACAATGTTGCCTATCTCCAAAAACTAAAAAAAAAAAAAAAATTGAACACTACTAACAGAGGAGATTTAAGGTTAAATCTGACAAAATTGATACCAAATGTTGAAAATTTGATATTGTAACACCAGATCCTCCCATTAAAATCATTTGTTTATTGTTTAGTTATTTTATTTAACAGTTTATTTATTAATTAACTTTTAATTTAATTAATTCACAGTGATTTTTAAATTTTAAACACTATACTTCATTACAGTTAGAAATTTAATTCTTTGAACGTAGGGGTAGTAGTACCAGCTGTCAAAAAGACAGTTAAGTTGATAAATTTGCAAAAACTCAATATTAATTAAGCAGGGGTCTATCCCAAACATTGCCCCCTGAAAAACATGACAAGGGGTCTATGAGACAAAAAAGCTTGGGAATATATGTTTTGAAGAGTCCAGCAAAAAACAAATGATTTATTACATATATAGTGAAAATCACTTAACACGAAACTGAAGGGACTGAAATATTTTTTTGAAGAATTTTGTTAAAAGAATTCGTGTTAAGAGATAGTACAAAAAAAAACATATCAACAAAATTAAGTTTATCAGAGCTTATTTTATCTACATCGAATGTATATGCATGTATTTCATAAAAATCAGTGAAACAAAAACATTCACAAGAATTAAATTAAAATTAATACAAAATTTTAAAGTTTTTTGAAAAACAAAACATTTATTGAGTTTTTGGAAAATAATCTAATATTTTTCTTTGCATTGGCTTTTTTAGCATCAAACTGTCAACAAAGTGTTCGATGTCGTTCATTTTGTTATTCATTTCACCATTGGAATGCGTGTGTGTGTCTTAAAACTGCGCACACTTTGTATTGTGTTAAGATAAAAGCACTGCAAATTTCTAAATCTTTAGTGAAAGTAACAAATATGAAAAAAAAAATGTTTGTAAAAAGTCACGCAATTAAAATATGATACTATCTGGTATTTTCAAATCAGGCCATATATTCAAGGGAAATCTACACAATCTTTCATAATACTTATTATCTAATGTCTTAAATTTAATCATTTGCATTTTTTTCCCAACTATCTTTTATAAACTAGGAAACTGCATTTCATGAAAGGTTTCTGTAATATACTCCTGGGTATAATACTGGGTACTTTGAGCAATAATTCTATATGTTTAATTAGAACATTAATTTTTATTTTATATTAAAATATTTTTTGTATCTTTTATTGTTTTTTAAAGAGCCGCAGCTGAGTTGTGATTTGAATTTTGATTTTAGCAAAGGTCTATCATGTGAAACTCTGCAAGTGCTAATTATAACGTGAAATGGGTGGTATTGTGTACAAGTTAGGATAATACCAGTTAGCGACCCAATTTATGTGCCGCAGTGGTTGTCAAGCTTTTTAAACTCACGTAATCCTTAGAACTATAAGGTATTTTCAGGGCGCTCCATTCCACACACACACAAATACTATAAAGAATGCAATTAAAAAAATGATATTTGAAGTAGATCAACATGTTATAGGTACTTCATGTAAAGACAATTTTTAAAAAAGTACTATATTTTTCATCAAAATTTTTACTGTGATTTTTCAATATAATTTATAATCACTAGTAATATTAATTTGTGATCTAAGTAACACTTACTCATGTGTTATATTCAGTAACTAGAATATGTGCTTGTTATACAAACTGTTAAAGTCTAGATCTATTGAAATCATCTGCAATCACATTTCATATTCTCTCTCAGTGTTTCATTTTTTTTCCCTTATATTTTGTTCTTTTTTTCCCGCAGATACATTCAAAGATTTTTTTCCCTTTAAATGCATAGTTTTGAAGGGCATTAAAATGTTTAAACTGTGAAACAAATCCCATGTATTTTGCATAAATTTACATCCTAAAATTTAGGAGCTGTTCTTGTGTAAACTTAGATTTTAATGGAGAATCTGAGGATCTATTAAAAGTTACTTCTCTTTCATTATAGGTATTATTTCCGCAAACGGAAAAAGGTGCATTTTCCATTAGAAAACTATTTAGCTTTACAGGACATTGTACTAACGAGTATAAAATCATTTCATTGAACTCCGGAATAGTAAGCAATAGAATATAATGTTAATAAATTCCAATTAATTATGCTAATCAATATTTAAATTTCATTCTAGATAAGGGCTTTGAAGATTTGACTTTCTCCTTAAATCCTAAAAATGATTTTACTTTTTAAAAGGACAGGGATACGAATAAAATTGAAATTTTGCTGATATTTCTAACTAAGCAGTAATAATCAAACAAAAAAGAAATTCATATTTTATTGAATTTTACTGTTTGAGGTAAAAACTACAGTATAATGACAAAAAAAACCCTTTGTATGAGAAATAAAAAATCCAGTTAGTTTTTATATTTTACAAATTTAGAGAAATGCATGATTGGTCTGTTAAGTATATTAATTTAAATTTTTTTTCTCATTTTTGCATTCTATCCACAAAATTATCATATTAATCATATTTTTATTGGATCTAGTCTATAACCAAATCTAAATCTAAAGTTAGAATTTTTTGAAGATTGACTATGATCTCTGAAAAGATCTAAATCGTATTGATTAAAACGTTTATTTTTGTTTTGTAAAGAGAAAAGTGATTTCTAAAACATTCTTTTTTCCCATTCAAAATTTCACTATTAGTATAATTTTCAGCATTTAGTAGTATTAATATATTTTTAAAATCCAATTCTGAGTTTTTGATATTTGTATGATATTTTTAAATATGTAATAACACTTTTTAGAAAATTGTGGGTTATGGAACACATAAATTTAAATATCTTTCCATAGAAAGTATGCAAATTTTGTTTTAATTTTTACATCGATATTCAGACTAAATAAATTGTAATTTTGTCTTTAATTGCAGTTGAAGTTGGTTGAATTACTGAAATATTGTTAAATCTTGCATGGGCACTTAAATGAAGTGCTAGCTTTAAGATCAGCCAATTCTTTATTTAAGTCATTTGAAAATCTAAGCAAAAATACCCAGAACTCACAAAAGCGAATCATTCAGACACTCTCTTTGGGGGATGGGGAGAGAAAAAACGGACATGGCTATGGTTTTTTATTTTATTATGTGCCAGCTGCAAAGGTCGTTGTTTGTCGGAAGGAGAATGCATACAGTGAGCGGATGGACCGGTCAGCTAAAGATCCTTATCAGAGAAAGAAAAGGGGTCCTATTAAAAATTTCACAGCGAGCAGCTTTTGCTTGAACAATAGAGAAGGGTCGTTTTATCCAAGGGGTCAAATTCTGCATAATACAACACAGTACCGGTTTGAGATGTTGGGAGGTTTCTTCCGCCAAAGGGGAAGGAAAGTGTTCATAGAGGCAACTAATTGCTTAACCCCTCTCCAACGGCTTTTCATAGTATTTTTAGCATTGACAACATGAATCCTTATCTGACAGAATGTAGCTGAATTTATAGTTTGTAAAATGCCTTACTTCGAAAGAGAGACAGGTAAAAATGAGAAAATATAAAACAGTAGGGTGTGGAAATGGCAAGGTCAAAATCAACGGTCAAAAATGTGTCTAAAATAGATTTCTAAAATGATCTTCCCAACTCCTTAAAAATGAAGACATAGCAGTTTTAAAGAGGGCTCATCGATTGTGTGGGGACAGAAAGACAAGCAAAACTGTTCTTTTTTTTACTCGTGTAAAAGGGGATATATACCATACAAGGGATTACTTTCTTCTTTTGTAATAACTATCAAAATCCAAATACCAGAATATTGAATAAACTTACAGCATAATATAAGAGATTAAATCACGAAGGATTTTCACTTTGAATTCAAGCAAAATAATTAAAATTAAGAAAGAGCTCAAACAATTAAATTTTTCTTTTGTGTGAAAATCATTAACTTTTCCATTTGACCCCACTTAAACAAATGAATATTGCTGTTGCATTTTTTTAATAACAGCAATAATATTTTCTAGCCATTTTTTGATGCACTCCTCAATAAAGTTATTTTCAAATAAACAAAAATTTCTAATTAAATTTATATTTTATTTAGATCAAAAACATCGCAAATTAAAAAAAAAAACTTATTTGTAGCAAAATCTAATGTGTACATACAGTAGCGCATATAAACATTTTTCAAGGGGGGAAGGGTCCATTGTAGAAAGTTCCCCAACTTGTATCATACCTCAAGACAAAACCAATTAATTCTTCTGATTTTGTTAACAAAAAATAGTAACAAATAAATTACTGAATTAATAGCTAGCATTAATTAATAAAATAAATTGTAATTACAAGTATTTAATTAAATTTTGCATTATATACATATAGGATTATCATCAACTGAAAAAAACTCAAGGGCTTTGGAGGGGTCACCCCTCCCCCTTGTGTGCGCCATTGTGTACATATCTTTTCACTTTTTAGCAAAATTTTTGAAATTTATGGGAAAGGGAATACATAAACGATACATTTAAAAAAATAAAATTAAAGTATAAATTTGATTTCTTTTACGTGAAAATCTAATTTTTTTTCTGTCGAAAGGAGTAATTGAATTCTTTCTGAATATTTATACGAAGTTGAAAAAAAAATATATAATACTTTTAAACTCGTTTTATAATTCAGTCTAAGAATTAGTGGCATGCACATACCTCTTTTTTTGGGGGGAAGAGGGGTAAAAAAACACGTAGACCTAAGCGCGAAGGCATAAGCTAGATGGCGAAAATTAAAAACTTGTTGGTCTAAGGAGGGGTATTGAACTCTCAACCCTCCCCTTGTGTGTGTGTGTGTACGCCACTGCTAAGAATTAATTGTATAGTTAATACATTCTCTTATATTTGAAGTTAATGGGAAATCCCAATAAGTTGGATTCAGATACCCAAAAAATTGCTATACTTACACTATAAATCTATTTAACAAAATGAATGGATTTGTGTTTGATATATATAAAAAAAACAAACCATTGAATTGCACTTTAATTAAAATATTCTTTACTATCTGGATTGAAATTAAAGTTTTGTCTGAAATTATAAAGTCAAGATATCTATCTTCATTAATTAATATATTTCCTTTTTATTATAATCTTCATTTGAAAATGTTGAAGTAATGAAATTCAATAACATTTGCATTTAATTTTCTTGTTGATAATAAGTGTTTCAAAGTGGTAGTAAAAATTTTCTTTCTTTCTTTCTTGTAGTAAACTCTGACGGTAAGTTTTCCTCATTCTGAAGCACAATTATTCCTACATAAAAAATGCAATAATGAAGTAAATTTGACAATATCAATTAAATTGACAATTACTGGATAGATATTGCAAATTTAAATTTTTATACAGCTTTCGCAGCCAGCAATACTCATAAAAAATGAATTATTTTCAAACTATACATAGTTTATTAACTAAAAAATGAAATAAATTTTTTTAAATGTATTTAAATAATAAAAACTACAAAGACCCATTAATTTTAAAAATAAAATTTGAGAAAACATATAGAACACGAACGTATATTTTTTTGCGGCAGTTTCTGAAAAGAAAAAAAAAATGAATATAGAATTTTTTAGAAATATTCCCAAATTTTATATTGGAAAGATAGCTGCATTTTTAAGAATAACATTAAAGCTACTTTTGTATTTGTATAAATACATTTTGAAAAAACGAATGCAAAGAATGATAGCATTTAATTTTGACTCTTATTTCTTTATTGTGAATGTGGTGTGGCAGTTAGGGAAGGATGTACGATCTTCCGTCATCCTCTTCCTCTTAAAAATGTGTAGAAATAGCATTTCCAATAATTAAATATCAAACAACAAATTTTAAATTAAAACAAATGTAAAAATTGTTAATAACATTATTCAAGAAAGTAAGAGAGAGAGAGTTATATATATATTTACATCGCACTATAAAGCTGCACGAACGCTATTGGTGAAGGTCCTCATTATTTTGAACTATGGTCACGTTTTGAGGAAGACACCTCAGCTCTCCTAACTTCCACACCACACCAACGAGAGGAATTAGACCCCTCGACATATTTAACGTGCATCGGCCTCCTTTGCACGGCGGGTCTTCAGCGGTACCAGGCTCACACTCATGATACGCCAGCTACGAGCAGGTGACCTTGACCATTAAGCTACCACGGTCTAGTGGTCAAGCTGCTCATAAAAACTGGCAGTGCATACATAATTCGATTCAAGGAATTATAGAAAAAATAACAATTGTGAGAAGTTGAAAAGTTTATTAATATTTTATCTAAAAAGTTCAAAATTAAAAAAAAAAACGAAGAAAAATTGTAAATTATTTTTTATTGAAATAAATTTTGCAGTCAAAATAAGCTTTTCATTTTTTAAAAATTTTATTAGCATACCTGTGTAAATCAAATATTAATTTTAACATTAAAATAATGAGTAGTCAAAAATAGTTTTTGAAGATATTAGAAATACTAACATAAAAATATATATGTATATAGCATTTATAAAAAAGTTTAATCGTTAAAAATTTTCAAAATAACAGTATATGAAAATCACAGTATAAGTAGAAAATAGTTTTATTGAAAAAAATAAAATGTAAAAACTTTAAAAAAAAAAAATATATATATATATATAAATAGATTTATAGAAAGTAAACATAGTATGTAATAATAAATAAAGATAAGAGAGAAAAAATTTTAAAAATTAAGTTCATTTATATATTTAATACTATTTTAATAAATTTCAATAATATTTATTTCATGTTTAAATATAACGAGATTTCCTTACTTTTAAAAAAATACCAATTGTTTCAAAAGAAAATTAGAAATTTTATTTAAAAAAAAAAAGAATTATATGTGTAATGGAACTGTTTTTGAGCGCTTAATATACAAACAAATTTCTTATATCTTAATCTTTTCAACTAAAATCAAAATATTGTTCAAAAACTAGTTGAAAATTTCTACCCCTGAAATACAAATATTAAAAATTCATTTTTTTAATGCATTCTATTTAAAAGTTGTAATTGTATTTCGAACTCTTTTTTGTGGTGGAAGCCCACAATTTCTAACTCTTTTACTCTAACTTAGTGACGCAGTCAGACGTAAGAAGATCCAACAGACGGGCAACCACATTTGAATGATACTCGCGCTGCTTGGCGTTTTTGGCGTATTCTGAAGCTTGAAAAAGCCCTTGTTTCTGAAGACATCCCGAAATTCCTTTACTACACTTTAACCCTTCATTCTTAAAGCTCTCATTTTTATATCCGGCGTATAAAGTGCACCCGTAAATTTCCATCTTATTTTTTGTGTTGAAAGTGCTTCTTTATACGCCAGATTTTACAGTATTTGAATTTTTATTTCAAGGAGAGAGATAATTAATTTTGGAAGAAATTGAAGTTGCTGTTATGAGAGATTATGATTCAAGGTGTTAAGCTATCTGCGATTTATTTCATTCTGATGCAAGTGTCTGCATATTTCCCTGAAAGCTCACCTGACGAAACTAATATTGATGATGATAAGGATAATGTTATTGAAGATGCTATTCCTGCTATGATATCTAAAGTTGAAAATGAGAATATGGCAGATCCACCTGACAATGATAACTAGGAGAACAATTAAATCATTACCGGATGGACGGAATATGCGGGCAGACAAAAAGTGTTTGAGTTGTCGGCAAGCATGGCTTGCAATCAGACATTTCGCAACAGAGCACACCATTCGATATATTTGTACTACTTGTTGACGAAGAGATCATCAATCACATTGTTGTTGAAATAGATAGATATCAAGGCAAATTATGTCATCGAAACCAAAAATTGAAGCGTTCCAGGATAAATCAGTGGAACGAAACGAATCATGAAGAAATAAAAAAAATCATAGGTTTGATTATGTGTATGGGTTTGGTACCACTTGGTCGCTTGGAAGATTATTAACAGAAGGGGCCCTAGAGCCCGGACCCCTTTCTAGGACGGCATTTGGATCGGATTTGAAAAATTCTTTTTTGTTACAAAAAAATTCGATATATTTTCAGAAACATTGTGAATTTG
>BMAO01029713.1:0-60049 GCA_019973975.1 Trichonephila clavata | reverse complement strand
AACTACGAGATCAGTTGCCAAAACCCCTCCAGTAGCTGAATAGTGCAACGGTTTATATTCAACACACTCGACGTATAAAAATTTGAGGATGGATAAAACAATTTCCAAAGCTGTAGATTAGTATAATAATTATAGATTAAAATGCAACATATGTAGAATTTTGTATCTTCCATGCCCACATAATGCTTCAGTAATTTAATCACTTGATGTTTTGCTCCTATAAATATATTAAGGTATCCGACTACCCTAAAACTGTGAATTTTGCCAAAAATTGGCAAATGTTTTTTATGATTTTAGTTTATGGCCATCTTATTAGCTTTATAAAAAATACCAAGTTTATTCATTTTCCGTTTAATAGAACAAAAACTACAAGTGTTTTAGTAAAAGCATATTACATTACTTTAAGCAAGATTTCATACTCTAAAACGCTTTTTACTCGAAATGTGATTTTTTTTAAAAATAATCAAACGGGTCAGCGATTGCTAAAAAGTTTTGAACATAATTAACTGAAATTTTTTCTGTAAGTTTTGTATAATAGTAGAAGTGTTTTAACCTTCAGATTTATCAATCACTGTTTTATTACAAAATTTACAGTCCTTTATGTGAAATAATCACTGTCTTTTTAAGCATTTTCTTATAATAACCGAGATAAAGTGCTCTAGTTTTGGAAAAAGAAAATATCTCTTATCCTAAAGTCATTTCAAAATTGAATAATATAGCAACACATTGTATTGAAAAAATTGAAAATTTGTTCACAAGCCTTTGGTGCAGAATGGGCCACGTTTATGCTATTTTTTGTCAATTTTTACCTATTTTTTCCCATTTTAGTAATAATAATTTCTTTTTCTCTTCTTAATTTTAGCACATTATTCTTAAAATCCACTAAAATCTAAAAATTACAAAAAATAACCATATATCCTTTTTTAAAAAAAAAGTTGTCGCAGCCAGTCGGATACCTTACATATAAACTGAAATATCTTAAATTGAATCATACATCAAGAAGCATCAAAATTGTTTCAAAGAAAGGTATTAAATTTTATGTCCTATTAAATTTTGGCTATTAAAATGACATGCACATACTATGCATATCAAGCACATATATATAGATTTACTTTCCAATAACTCTTCAACTAATATAGCTATAGTATATGTATAAATTATTAGGTAATTTTAGACGCAATCACGTAATGATAAAGAAAAACGTTAAGTATAAAAGCAGACAGGATTACGTGAATTACTTTCATAGTACATTAAGTAATACAATGATAATATTTTAGTATTATAGCATCAATACAACATTATATTTTATTACCGTCTGGTAATTTTTTATTCTATTTTTTGATGATATATAAAGTACTCTCGCAGTAATGCTATAATAAATATAAACAGTACATAAAATCTATTTTAATTTTAATAACAATGTACAAATATATAAAACATGAAAAATTTGAATAAAAGTTTATGTTTTTAAATAAGATAATGTGGAGGAGTCTGCTGTTTTTTCCTTACGTCAGATTGAAATATCAATTGATAGAAAATATATTTTTTACGGTAGAGGCATTTGTTACTGCAGATATATACAAGTACATTGATAATATTAAATACATGGCTGAGTAATTTCTTCTTTAAACTAAAGATAGTAAAAATGTTAATTTAAGCAAAAATTGCTCATACTTATTCATGACATCATTTTTTCTACAGATTCATGTTTCGCATTGTTATTTTAAAAATAGATTAAATGTTAGATATAAAATAAGTAAAACGTTTTTTAACATATACATTATGCATTTATAAACAGACGAAGATTCAATTAGTGTTAAAAACAATAATAATTATGAAACAAGCCCGCATTGAAATTTGTTTCATTTCGATAAATTAAAATATAAAAACTTATGGTATAATTTTATAAATTCCAAATGTAAAAATTTAGAAGACCGGTGATGTGAATTCATTTCAATTGCTTTTTTTCCGGATATATTAAAAATTTTCAAAAAATTTACTGTAAGATTCCTTTGCAATTGAATAGAAATGACTTATTGCCAAAATTTAGAAGTTTTTTGTTTGTATCGTTTTGCTAAAGTTATACATTTTAAAACCTTTTTTCATTCGTTCACATTAATATTTAATGTTATAAATGATATATTACATCATTTTAAGGATACATGATCAAACGAGTAATGCCTTATAAAATGTATAATTTAATATAATATAATATATTTAAATAAAATATTGTGTTTTACCTCATTTTCTATTAATAAACATTTCTCCTATTGCTCTTTTTTGAATTTACCCTTTTATTCAAGCATTTTATAACAAATTAAAAAAGATACAGTATGAAAATAAGGAAAAAAATATCGAAGATAAATATTCACATATCATAAAAGAAAAAAGTTTTGAAAAATAAAGAGGAAAAAAAATTACTGAAATTATATATTAATTTTTTTCTAACGTGGATCTCATGGCTTATTGAAATTTAAATCATTCATATATAATAAGATATTAGAGAAACCACAGAAAAACTTTTGTTCGATTATTATATACATATATATATATACTATATATAAATAATCATCTACAAGTAATACACTTTCAACTAAACGGCTCTTGATAACATTTACATTTGAGCTTAAAATTGTACTAGTATAAATACACTCGCATGCTATAAAAAGAAGAATATGCCAAGTGTTCTGAAATTTCAACGAGAAAAATGACTTGCCAAGAGAAATGCAATGAATTTCTTAACTGAAAAATGACACTCGGTCTTAGTTACGAACTTCAAATGATAAATTATCAGTCAGTTGAAAATGGATTAAGCTACGATCCTTTTTAATTATAAAGTTTGATTGGTCTTCATAATGAATATGTTTTAATCGGCTACTAATTTAAAATTTTTAGCTGTAATTATGTTTCATTGAGTATTAGTTACATCTTTTCCATTTTCATTTACATTCTTTGAAGAGGATTATGAGTTGAATCAACTTACTTTTAAATTATTTTCACAAAGAATGTACTTGATTGTGATAGATGAAGTTTATCATTAAGATGCTCAGAGTTTGCTTTTGCAATCTGAATTCCACTTATATGGAATAGTGTAGATTTACTTAGACCCTGAGAGTAATAGTTAATAGAAGGAAAAAGGCAATACATAAATTTGAATGCTAAATGGCAATAAAGCGGATTTTTCATTCATTGAGCACTTTTGTGTAAAACAAAGATTTATTCAAATACTTTAAAAATAAATTAAGATATAGTTTTAAAAGCTTTAAGAAAAATTATATGCATTTATTATTACATTACATGTGATTAATTTTGAAATATTTCATTTAAATTAGCATCATTATAACAAGCCCTTTATTCTCCATTCAGTAATTTTTAGTATTTCACAGTCAGTTCCTAAGAATATACTTTTGCTTGCAACTTATTAAACAAACTTATTAAATATACCTATACATCTGCATAACTTTTGGATGCAGATCGGGAATGTAGATGTATATATGAATTAATGTATATGTAGATTTAGTAAGTATACGTAAAGATAATAAACAGGAAATTGCTGCAAAAAGTATACTTAGTAGGAAAGTAGAATTTTGTTTGCTTTCGATTACTTGCTGCCTCCATATAATTGCTCCGGTGTCAGGAAGAATTGCATGAATCAGGCAAGATTTATTTTTTTTGGGAGATGATGTTCCTTTTGGGAACTACAGAAGCAACGGTAAAAATGTCTATTGTCATTGTGTAAAAAAGTCTATTATATATGGGGTAATCATAAACACTTTTTAGTTTCGAGGTAATGCGCGTTTATTTATTTTTTGGAGCGTTTAACCATAAACTATTGTTTCGGTGGTTATTAAAATTAATTAAATTTTTTTTAAAACCACTTTATTGCATTAAACGTTGATTTTAGATATGAATTGCGAACAGGGAAATCACTTTGTTTATCAATAGCTATATGTTTAGTTTTTCAAAGAAGAAAAAGACCTTAAATAACATTTATAAATTAGTGATGGTATATTTTATTGACAAGTGAATACGTTAGACGGACTTTAGTACAATGAATCAACTACTGAATAATAATATGTTAATATATATATGGAAGGAGTTAAGTGTATTAAAAAGGCGTCGTTGAACATTTTAGTGAGTTTATAAGGAAGTTATTTTTTTTGTTGTTCTTGTTGTATTTAACCCCCCCCCTCCTCCACCCCCAAATAAAATAATTTAAGCTTTTTTATATACATGTATGACACTGCGTAATTGATACATATTTGAATTATTTAAATTTATTTAAACTTATAAAGTTACTTGCTTTTAACACCTTTAAAATTATTTTATTTAACACAAATAAAATAAAATCAAATTTTGTCTTACATGATTGACGATTTATACTTACACAGTTATTATACTTAATTATACTACAAAGTTTTAAATCTCCCATTAATTTGAAAATTCATATTTAACCTATCAGTTAAATGTGATAAATTCACTAAAATCTAAAAAAATTAATATTAAATAAAATAGAGAATGATCAAAATTTCTTCTACATCCATTTCAATGGCTGCATTTATATTTTATTGTATATTTAAATTGAATGTGGACATAAATAAAGAAAATCTTTCATCAATTTCTTTTCTTTTTGTCTTTACATAATGAAAAGTTTGATGCATTTAACATATATATTAGTATCTATTATAATTATGTTCTGTATTTTTTAAATTGAATATTGTTTTCTGTAAAATTAATATTTGTATTATATATATTTTGATAGAGATAAATGCCTAAAATTTTTTAAAGTCTTAAATTGTCTCTATAGTTTGTATTCAGAATACAAATTCATGTTCAAACTTCAAACTGCAAATCTTATGTATTGAAACATAAGATGAATTAGTTCTCAAAGCATTTTACTTAAAACATATTACAAAATATCTCAAAACATTTTACTTATCTGAATAAATAGTAGTAGAAGACTATACTCTAATCTTCACATCAACAGCGAACTATCCAGTATAAGAGTGGTTCAAGAAATGATGTAATCTTGTCATGAATGAAAATTCCCAATTTATAGATTTAATAAATATTAATAATTTCTAGAAGAACAATAGAAATTATATTTAAAAGAACACATGCATGTGTTATTTTTAGGGAGTACCTAAAACACTTTCAGAAAATTTAACGGGTTTTCACCAATGATGTAGGAAAGCAAGAAATAAAAAAAATACTTTTATAATATTTATGTCTTGTAAACTATTAAAATTAATTTAGATAAATAATATGAAAATTATAATTTCACTGCTTAAGTATAAGCAATTTTTAATAAGGCATAGATATATTCCAAAAGCACGAATTTAAAGTAAATGTACTTAAAAGTAATCATAAAAAATTCTTCGTAAAATCATCGAACAAGTATTGAAAGAGATAAAATCAAGCTTTGGATAAGAAAGAAAGAATATCAAACGAAAAAGCATGAAAAGCTGCAATGAACAGAAAATCCAGGTACTTTTCATAACTGTCTTCATTTTTTTACCTTTTCTTTCACACTCTTTTTTTCCCCTTTCATTATTTTCTTTTTGTGATTGGTGTGTCGAATGTAATGAGTATTTCACGAGTCATTTTGGAGCTGATCTCCGTCGGTTATAGTTACACAAAGGAAAAAACGTCTGGTTTTGAAAACTTATTTTCGATTTTCCCATGATTACTAAATGATAAACCCAGAAAAGAAAATAATAAGAAAAATTTTTATGAAGAAAAATACGTTTGGAGAGCGACTATCAAGATATCTAGATCTGAGAACAGAGATAAAGATTTGTGCGACAAAAACTTTTCTTTACTTTTCCAAAAAGACCTCAAAAAAGGTTCTTTATTTTGAGCGCAATGAATAATACAATATGTACTTAGAATAAATTAGAAATTCGAATCGAAAATTTTCATTTCAGCAGTCTTAAGGAAGTGAATAATAATTTAAATTTCCTTTATTAAAAGAACGTTTAATCGTCTTAAGATTTTTTCTTTTTAATAGTGTGTTGATTATATATTTGATTCGATTAAAGTATCATAATTAATTTCGATTGAGATAAAATTTATTTTCTTATCAAAATATTGTACAAACAAGGATATATTTTAATTAATTATAACTTAATTGATGACAAAAAATTATAGCTTTTGAGTAGAAATCTTTCATCGCAATGTTTAGAACAAGATGATTTAATTATTTATATATATACAGAGAGGATGAGAGCGTCAATTCAACTGAGGGTAAAATAATTAAAGATATAATTAATGTTTGTTTTTTATTTTCCAGATCAATATAAAAATGTCAATTCAAAAAGAATGTTTAAATAAAGCAATTTATTCACTCTATTTCCTCAAAATATATTAAAAAAAAATCGAAATTGAAACTGAATAATTATGGAAAAAAATTTATAAGACTAGACTAATCTTCTCACCTATAAATGTAGCTTGAATGAATAACTTGAATACCTTATTTGTATTCAAAGTAGTTTTCATGTTCTTTAGTTATGTTTCTTTGTTAAAATATTATTTTCTAGTTAAAGTACACATTAGAAATTAATTAAATTAGCACACTAAATTAGATTCACAAATTTTTTTTTTCAGAATTATTTAAATATAAAATGGGTTAAGTCCGAACAAATTACGCGTATTAAAAATATTAGAACCGTTAATTTTTAATTCTTTAGTTTAACGGCCAACAGAATAGTTATTTACGTTAATTTAAAATTTGTGAAATTACTATTTTTATTGTTTTATCAAGGCTAAGAATTTTATTGCTTTTACTAACTGGAATCTTACTATTCGCTAAATTTTTTCTACATTACTAATTGATTTTATTATATTTTTTTCACGAAATAACGTTTCTGTGTTCTATAAAAAAAAATTGTAATTATTTCCTTCTTTTTATAAGTAAGTGTTTGATTAAAAAACCCTCTAAATTCTTTATTTTCTCAGTTAACTTGAAATTAAATTTGAAGTTCTGTATTTAAATTATTTATCTTTGAAGATATTCTTGTTTTCCATTTTAATAGTAGTTAATGTTTAAGACAGCATTCTTAAAGTTTTATTTCCAGTGTTATCCTCCAGTGTTTCTAGTGTTCCAGTTATTTATAATAAATAAATATAAGGTGATATATACCCTTATAATTGCTAATATTAAAAATATTTTCACTTAATTAGCAGTAAATCTATTACAGTTTACTCTTTGCAAAAAATTTACTGAAATCTAATGTATATAATTAAACATAATACATATTTTAAAGAGAACTCTAATTTATATTTTGTTAGAAAAGTCTTGCAGCTAAGCTTTTCATGTTTTCTTTGAAAAATATTAAATAATCTTTTATGTTTAATGTAGTAGTTAATTTTGATTTCTTACATTGCTTTATTAAGTTATAACTAAACCATGGTATAATATAATTAAATAAAATATTTAAAAAAAATAAATACTTTGAAATACTTGAAATAATTATTTAAATTTACTTTTTTTTGTTAGGACGTTTAAGTTGTTTTAAAGTAAGTTACTAATACGTAGTTATATGAATTTTATTACGATAACTTAGTGAAATTCTTAAGCGATTATTGAAAATTATAGTATTTCTTTACTATTTAATAATATCTGTAAAGTATACTACACTCAGCAGAAATACATTTGAAAAGTTTTAATCATTAATTACTCAAAAGGTAGTTCACTTTGCGATTCTTAAATTACTTAAACGAAATTTATAAATGAAATTTTATCAATCCTACACAAATAATATAAGAACTATGAAAAACAAACTACATAATATATATAAATTATTTTTACCACTTATAAAAATATTAAAGCTTTAAAAAGAATTATAAATAAACACATATTTTACTCTAAATTTGTTTAAGAAATAAAATAATGGTTAGATACAGCAAATGTGCAGTTTTAAAAACTTTATTGTACAAATTATATTTATGTATATTTTATACAAAAATAAATTAATAAAAAAGGGGATGTAAATTAATGAAATTTCTTTAATATTAGAAATACATTTAAAAACAATAACGAAAAATAAATTTTTAAGCAACAAAGAAGGCTCAAAATTTCTCGTTAGAGCTAAGTGCTATTTTCTTACATTAATAAACCGTTATATACTATCGAAACACATATTTAAGATCTAAAAGGCAATAATTAAACTGTTAAATATAATAAAAACAACGCAGACAAACAAAAGTATCTTATTATTAAATTATAAACTATCTCATCAAGATATCATTATTCCTTTAAGAAAATCAATATCAGAGTTTCACTGAATATCTAAATACTTTTAGATTCAAGTTTGGATTCTAAATACACTTACTGGAATGTAGAACCATAGGTAAGTGTAAGAATAAAAAAAAAAGAAAACAAAATGAAAACAAAATAACTAAAGGAATAGGTAATACGAAGCTAAAATCTTGTTAGTGTCCTTTTCCTGTTGCCCCTATAGGATTTCTTCCGTGTGGAAAGAATGGTGTTGAACGCGGAGAAGAATACCATTTCAACGATGACAACATCTTTTGGGAATTTCAAAAAGAGAAACAACTGAGGATCAAACTATGTGTAAAGGCTTTTATAGCTCATTCAGACTGAATGCTTTTTAGTGTCGTGCCATTGCATTGCTAACTATTCTCGAGAGTAAACATGGAGCTTTTTAATAATTAGATTCATTTTCGAGGAGTAAAAGCAAGTGAGGTATCCTTAAATGAATGTGTAAGTGCTTTTAAATGTTAATTACATTGCATTTTGGAATGATCTATAAACAAAGAAATGTGTGGTTAGATTTCTTAGTATCTGTATTTTTTTCTTTTTAAAAGAAAAAATGTTTTCTACGTTTTCTATAAGAATTGTAATCACGTTAAACACTATTGCTCTTGAATATACTTATAAATTAAAATGTATTAACACCACCTAAAACAGTTCATGGTAATGTAAATAGAACAAAAATTAACACGTTTCAGTTATAAATAATAGAAAGTTTTGTTTTCATTTGTGATTTTTTCCTTCATATACATTAAAAAAATATCAAATATTCAAATCTCAGAGAATACGTAAACGAAATTTCATTTTTAAAACTCAAATTTAAATAGCTGTAAACTTTAAACATTTTTTCATACTAAGATCCTTAAATTAAATCAAATTAAATTCTTTTAACAAAGTAATTAATGTATTTAATAATGTATTATTTTTTTAATGTTTTGCATTGTTATAATTTTTCCTCATTAAATTTGTTTCAAGTCCTTGTTTGAAACTCAAATTATTTTAAAGGTATTTTTGAAACATAAAATATTTAATCCGAGTTAACTTAATTATATCTGTTACAATGTTCCCAACAATGAGGATTATGTTTTAAAAGTTATCGACTTAAACGTTTAAAGACTTTTTTTTTAAAAAGAAAAGAATTCCTGATGTTTTTGCATTACATTATGATGTGCATGATCAGTCGTCTGCCACAATTACTAAATTATATTAATAAATAAAAGGCTAACCTTAAATTGTCTCGTAAATTTTTATTGTTAACATAATTTTTGAGAAATATTTTTTTTCAAATTGTGCAGAGAATTGGTATTTTTACCATTGTGCAGACGTAGTACTTTCTCCGGAAGCTGGTATCTCTTTTCATCTCGGCACCATATAGGTGGATACAAATCACCACAATATAATTTTGACGCCAAATTTTCTTCCTAGAGGGAAGCACCAGAGCTCTGACGATGCGAATTCGTATCAGGAATTTAATTTTGCCTAGAGCACTTAAGTCAAACAGGCACTCTAGGAGACATTAACATGTTGTATAATCATACGGCATGTTAAACATGGCCACCAACTTGGGACGGGGTCGATCCCGCAATCTTAGGCATACAAGGCTGGCAACAAACCAACTACGCCACCCAGCCAGCAATTGTTTTTAGATTATAAAGTATTAAGTTTGAAAATTAAGCTTTGTTCTCATTGATTTTAAAAATTTTCTCAAAAATGGACATTGATATTTTTTGATACTCCTTAATGACTATAATATGAGTAAGGAAAGATTAAAGATATTAAATCAAAACTTTATTGAAATTAACATCAGATCTTTTATAAGATTTCCTAAGAAAATGCATTGCCAATCAATCGAACTTATTATTCCCAATTGATTAAATTAAAGAGAGGGCAGGAGTATTAAAAAATATTTACTAGAATTATAAATTATTATTTGTGTGATTTTTAAATGTTATTTCTTCCTCAAAATTTGAGCAACAGACTCATTTTACTTTTAAAGTCTGTTTATCAATATCCAAGGAGTGTTGTACAAGTAAAAGCATTTGGAGAAAAAGACATAAAATCAAATTGAAAAGCTATGGAAAAAATCTAAGCTCCATGAAGCAAAAATCCACTAAATGACTAAAAGATAGTAAAATTCGTTTAATGTTATTGCTGATGATGAATATCCGAGTTTAATTTTTTTCGAAATGATTATTTTCCAAAATTTGTTTAACTTTGAATTCCAAGCACTCAAATTCTACAAATGTCCCTTTTTTGAAGAAGGAAGTATAGATATTTCCTAATCAATAATCACACACCCATCGATAAAAGGAACTCAAAGAGACTTCACACTCCCCAAAATAACTCACACGTAAAGGCGTCAAAATAATAAATAAATAAGAAATAATCACAGATTGCAAACCGTGGGCTGATTTTCGTTCAGAAATGAAATGGAATGGAATTTCAACCGAATGATTTTGGGACACTTCCCCTTGAAATGAAATGAGGTTGAAAAGCTAGTTGAGCTGTATCGTGAAAGCGTGAAAAACAATAAAAAGCCAATCAGTAAATAACCATGCGGTGATTAGAGGACAGCAGTGAAGTGATTGCAATCTTCATTGACACCATCTACGGTTATCGATTACGCTGTAGGAAAAATTACAAAAAAAAGGAAAATATATCTTTGCTTCCACGACATTTAACTGATAATTGGAATTTAGCCAGATAAAATTACGAAGCACGCAATTTCGATGCATTTTATAAAATGCTGTAGTAATCGCACAGAAGAGAAGCAATTACGATAGTAGAGATAAGAGTTTCTAGTACATCCTCAGTTTAAATTTAAAAAAATCGAATATTTTCACAATATCTCTTTGTTTCAGTGCCAACTAAATTCTCGAGTGGATTTCAATATTTGGCGTGGATTTTATTACCTAGTGTTTGGGATGTTTTTAATTTTTTATGTAGTATAAGGAAAATTAAAAAGTATGTTATTGGTTAAATTTCGAATACTGTTTAGAATTACTTTATTGGTTTCTTTATTGAAAATAGTATTAGTAAAACTTTACCTTGACTATGAATGATTGTTTTCAATAAACAAAAATAAATTCACTTTTCCCCTTGTTCAGTCCGCGTAATTGTGTGTATCTATTTTTTGTCGCGCATGCCATCCACCGACTGAGCACCTCCGCCAATGTTTTGATGTAACCCTCCGCACCAGTTGTTGTTGTAGCTTCCATCTTGGAACAGCGTGCGTATAGCACCGTCTCGTAAATAAACTATATACAGTCCAATAGTAACATCATTATTGAAAAACTCGAACCAGCGTTCACGAACATTTGATAATCACAACATTACACCCCTAATTAATTATTAATGCATAATTTAGAGAGTTTAGGAATGGTAATACTACAAGAGAGTTATTGCCTATCTAATGAACAAGACACGATATGCAAACTTTTAGCGTGCATACTTAAAATTGATCGTGAAACACTTTCTGTATTTATTACATCTTTAAAAAAAAAATTCGACCTAATTTTATTAAAAGGAACTCAGTTTTCTAAAAATTAAATGAGCTATATGTTAAAATATGCACCAGAGAAAAACATCATATGTTATACATCACCTCAGAATCATTATAAGAGAGAGAAGCATTCATTAGTATTTCACTACAGCATTATCTAAAAAGCAAGAGCGCATGTTTTGACAGTGTCATCCACGATTTATTTGAAAATTCCATGGGTTAGAGATATTTGAGTGTGAAATGAGACTTTGCTTTATAGGGTGCTGATAAATCTGAAAGAGAAACAGCTGAGTTAATGGAAACATTTTATAACTGCATTTTACAATGTTATAATTACAAAACTTGAGATCTTCCAAATGGTTTATTTAAACTGAATAAACCATCTAAAAGAAAAAGTATTTTGACTGAATGGGAAGATTAACAAACTAGTCGATCTTCCACTGAAAAAGAGCCTAAAAGGGTGAAACTTGAAAAAAGGTTTCAACAAAAACGCTCCACATGTAGGGATGTCTTATGACTTCCTTAGGGCCTGGGCCTCTACACAAAAAAGTAGGCCCTGAGACCCTACACAAATGTAGTCCCCTACATATGACCCTTAAATTAGACAGTACATAGTATACTTTGTAAAACTCGTAAAAGCAGTAACCCGAAACACAAAAATGTACATGACTTGCAATCGCAGAATCCGACTTGACGGACTGCCACCTTTTAACTGAAGGAGTAATAATGATGTATGGTAGGCCTAGGTCTATACATGGACGACGGTCATCACATGTAGCCAGTTAACATATCGTCCGGAATTCCCAGTTTTTCGAAGAATGCAACCGGAAAAACACTTTTTACTGTTAAAATTATTTGGACCATTATCTTATTAAGGTTGAGTTGAGAACGGTACATAACCGAGGTCCTGGGCTTTCTTCCAGTTGGTCCATGCCTTAAGAAGTCCCTATCCACATGTCAGAGTTTAGATCAGTCTACAATGTTTATGAAAATGTAGAAAACATCACAACTATTAAAGCTGCATCGAAAAGAAAAATTAAAAGGTCTAAAACCACGCATTAAGGAAACAAATTCTACTTACTGGTGAAACGAAATTTAACCTCGACGGTCTTTATAGTTGCAAACAACTTTCGGAATTACTAGAGCATGGACCTAAAGAATTCTTCATTTGACAATTTAACTAAAATCTCTCTCTCAGTAAGGACTTCGGGAGCCTTTTCTCTCGATGGATCGTGCAATTTACTTCAAATTTCAGTCCGTATGAAAATGACATGAAATCAAGAAATGTTATTCGCTCTATCACATGGGATTTTATTAGCTAGTGCATGCTGGAAATTTTAGCAGAACAATACTTCTTGCCATCAAACTAAATCCACTTAGGAACAGGTTTGAAAAAATGTTTTGTCATGGCCAAGAGGTCTCCATGGGGTATATTACGTCACAAAGTTAATGCTGATAGTAAAAAGTTTTCATCTACCAATGAAATTTAGTGACTGCCGAAAAAGCATAACATAATATTTCTGAAACTGAACTTAACAATTTGATCATTTCGATAAGAAACATAGTATTTGAGATAACCAGAAAAAACAAAAGACCAATATCATATTAATTCTTTTTGTTTTGTTTTGTTTTTGCTTTGTTTTTTACAAGTGTTCTAATAATTTGTGAACTGTTTTTCATTATTTTTTTCTAATAATTTGTTAATTTAATTATTTATTATACTATTCAAAATCATTTAAACCTAATTATTTTAAACAATTATTATTTTACAACAAGATTTATTTATTTTTATTACTAAATTTCATGTGTTTAAATTATAATCAGAACTTTTATTTAGCTCATAATTTTTAACATAAAATTAATCCAGTAATTTCTTAACGGGCTGTAACCTACTTGCATGTTATATAATAGATTTTGTAAGAAAATCTCAGTACACTTTATCTAAAATTAATGATATCTAAATTTATATATTAGTACTTTATCTAAAATTAATTTATTGTTTACTTCTTATAAGAATTGTTTTCTCCTTTAAGAAAGATTGTCTTGCTGTCTACTGTATTTTTTTGACACTTTGGACTTCACTTTTATAATGTAAAAAGTTTGCTATGATTAGGACGTTATATAAGAGATTGGAACACATTGCAACATAACTAATTTAGATATAGTGCTAAGAATTCCTAATTGATTAAGCTGAATAAAAGCACGAAATTTATCATATTTTGTATTTTGTTGTTTTTCTACGCTGTATTAAGTTATAATACAAGCTTTTAATTCTCGAAATCAAGTTTTTTTTTTATCTCTTGAGTTTTAATTTGGTTTGCAGCATCCAATGAACTGATACTGTAGAAATTGTATCTGATTTTGATTTCCTTTAATCGTTTTTCCTCTTAAAATCCGTCGCCAAAAGTCCTCGTGTAGCTGAACAGTGCGACGTTAATATTCACTCACTCCTCTTAAAATATTTGTATGTTCGGATGTTATGAAAGTAAAAAACAAGCAACATTATCTAAATTCATTTTTTGTCCCTCGACTGAGGCTCAAAATTAGGAGGTCCACACCAATAGCCCTCTTGTTGCTTTATAAAGTGACTTGGTACTTACTTATTATCGCAACAATGTCAACGTTCAAGATAACTCGCCAAGTTGGCAACCCCGATTCCGCATGTGTCGTACGGGCTGAATTGGCAACCGCTTTGTTTCCTATAATGTTGCCAATACGGTTGCGATAGTATGTAAGTACCGGCAACGTTAATATAACTCTCACTCACTTCATTTATTTGCATCTTTGTCTCGTTTGTTCTATGTACAAAATCCTCCCCCCTCCTCCCATGCTTTAAAATTTCCATCAAGTCTAAAAGCATAATTACAAAGTATGTTTTGAAAATTTTGTTTACAATATGCAAAGAAAAATTATTCTTTAAGAAAATAGTTAAGTTGAAAGATATTTTCGAATGAATCTTTTTTTTTTTCATAACATATGTTTTGAAGTTTTAATTTATTTTTTCACGCTGTCATCTTTTGTCTGAAACAAAAAATAAATATCACAAAGTAACTTAGTTCTTTGAAAAAATCTGTCTCTTAAAACATTCCGGGAAAAACACATTCTCTGGAAAATATGCATTCAAAATTGTTAACAGTTGATGGCATTTACTTCTGAACATTAAATTACATGAATACATACTTTTGCTCTTGGCGGGCTCGAAAAAGAAGCAGGGGCAGGGGAATATACTAAGTCCCTTTGTAATATTAGCGAAGAAGTTCTCTTGGCAATGGAAATTCAATTAATTTCTTTATTGGGACATGACATTCTCTTTGAATTACGAACCGTATTTTTATTATTACATTAAATTACTTATTGAAAGGAAGATTCTTCTATCATTTATGTATAGCTAATTGTTGACATTTCTATTTCTCTTTAGTTCTGCATTCCTAGTACTTTATTGTGATGCGGAATTCGACAGCATTCGAGGAAATGTAATTGATTTCAGTAGGTTGTAATTAAATTTGTTTCCTACCGTTTTCCTTTAAAGAGAGACTGGGTTCTAATAAATTAAATATATCGTTAGAATGCTTAGATATAATATATTGCAATTAAATAGAGATTTGAATTTACTTTGGTACAGGCTTACATAAAACGAGCCACAGAACAAAAAGTATTTACAGTGCATGTACCGTAAAAACTGGCGTATAGCTTGCACCTATACTTTCAAGTTGCATTTTTTAATTCTGAGGTTTATTAGCCGTATAACACGCAACCCCTATTTACGAAGGAACCTGCAATGTATGTCAGCATTTTTCTTATGTTTTAAAGCCATTTGTTCGAGGTACTATCCAAGGATTTTGAAAAATTAGTATATTTCTTGAAAAATAACCCTTTAAGTTCATAATGTAGAGATTTATTTTAAATAAACAGTATTTTGATCTTTGTAGAAGTCTAATTTTTTTTATGCATTTTTCTTTTTTCATTTTTATACCCGTATAATACGCACCCGTAAATTCTGAACTTATTTTTGGTGTTAACCCGACACCACTCGCGCAGGGTGTGTCATACCCACCGTCTAACTTTTTTCAACGCTCCTGCTAAACATTTTTTGGAAAATGGATGATTCCTGGTCTAGCTGACTTTAAGGTTATAGCCTTCAAGGGAATCAAGCCTGTCAGTGAATTTTTAAAATAGATCTTTGGATACCACTCCCTCGGGTGTGTCATACCCTGCGTAAAAAGTTGAGTTACATTTTTTAATACGTGAGTACGCTTTAAAATCTGCCTTATTCTATGGCGTATTATTGTAAGAAGAAATGTGATATTTAAGTAATTTAATAAATACAATATTTAATAGATACAGTACAATTGTATTTTCTGATGAAGAAATTCTCTTCGCGGTTATGATGAGGAAAAAGCAAATGAAGAGTATAACAGCAAGTATGATTCCTCCACTGAAATCGATCCAGATTTAGAAAAGGGAGACACTGTTGAAAATAAATGTTTTATATATAGGGACACAAAAACATTTGAGAAGAACGTAATTTTAAAGGAGATAACTGGTACAAATCTTATCCACTTTCAGATGAACTTTTGAAGAAAAAAAACTATTGCTGGAACAAAATAAGAGAAAATAAAAAAGAAATTTTAAAATTTTTAAGTTTAAAGTATAAAGAAGTTTATTCCTATATGTTTAGTTTGAAAAAGATAAAGATTTAAAAAAAATTAAGATCCGATGAAAACATCTCACTCACTCACGACGCGATTAAAGGAGTGTATAAACAATGCACTGAATGCCCTTACAAAAAAAAATAGAAAAACTAAATTTACGTGTAAAAAATGTAATAAACATGTTGTACTTCCTACTTTTCTTCCTTTTTAACCTTTGTATACAAATTTTACGTTAAAAACACAATGTAAACACCCTTGGGTATGACACACCCTGCGCGAGAACTTTAGGTCGTTTTTTTCACGCGAGTGATTCCGGGTTAAATGTGCGCCGATTTTACGGATTTTATTTCAAATGAAAAAAGTAAGAAAAATGGTGTTGTAGTAAATCATGATTATAAAATGTTTTGCTCATAATGACTTTTTATTAATAAAGAAGCTGCACCTCTTTATGGATCATAATATTCATTTGCTTGAAATATTAAACAATAATATACAAAAGTAAAAATTGAAATTTAAAATAACTAGAATGGATTAGATGAGTATTTAAAATTTTTATATTAATTAAGATATGGGATTCTTCTAAAAATAACTATTAAATACACTAATGTAGTAGATATTTCAAGCTTGACATATGGTTTCAATAAAAATACAAGTGGATACAAGTAGTAACAATTAAGTAATGAGTGAAAACACAGACCGTTTAAACTTCAAATAGAAGCACTAATATATTTCCAGCAATGGATTCGAATAAATTATTTTAAAAAAAATTACACAAATACAATAGATAAAAGCAAAGCATTCGAATAAAGCATTTTTGCTTCAAATTTTTTTTTTATTTCTCCCCCCCCCCTTTTTTTATCAGTCATACGGTATTTGCTTCTACTATAAAAATGTAATATCAAAGCCTATTTAAAGGGCAATAACATACTCCTCGATTCAGAGGAAAACAGTTCTACAGAACTTTTTTATTATTACAAAATTAGAAATATCTTCAGGATGTAATTTCTTCCTATATAACATACAAACCTAAGAGTTTGCGGAATTTTTCTATACTTTTTTTGGATACAGCGTGGGAGCGTAGATGCACATATTTAGTGACAGTAAGTAAGAGTAAAGGCAATAAAGAGGGGGAACTGAGAAAGAAATGTTTAGTATGAAGCTAAGATCTTGTTTGTGTTCGGGTACTTGCAGCCCCTATTTGATTGCCCCGGTTTGAGGAAGAGGGGTATGAGTCGTTAAAGAATACTGTCTGGGTGATGACATTTCTTTAGGGAACACCAGAAACAGAAACAATGGGGCAAATCTCTGTAAGGGCTTTATAGACCCGTTCAGCTTGAATGCTTTTTCGTGTCGGGTCATTGAATGGCTGATTCTTCTTCGGTACAGACCGTGAATTCTTTAGTTAACAGATACCTTGTGAGTGTGCCGACTTTTCAAAGTAAGTCATGCGTGGTACATTTTGTAAATGAGTTCTTTCTAGTTTTAAAACAGAGTTAATTGTATCACATTAAGGGAAGGAACTATGAACAAAGAATTCCTTTAGTTTTTCGAAATCCATATATTTGGTGTTTTAATCAAGAAAAATTGCTCAAGTATTAAGAATTATTCACGATAAACTTTACTGTTTTATTAAGATGTAACAGGTTCTAACTGATCCTCTAGCGAATATATTTTTGATGACGTTATAAAATTATATAAAACCTCTTTTTGTAAAGGAACCACGATTTTTGTTAATGAAGGTTACTACTGAAAGTCAAGTCAAGAGTTGGTAGGGTGACTGTTGTTATTTGGAGACAAAGAAGTTAGTTAAAGAAACCAATAGCGAAATCGTCTTATTGCAATTTGAAAGAATCCGATAGGCTTGCATTATTGTTAAGGAACGTCTATTGATACGCATAAGATTTATATTCCAGACATTTAGATTACTATTTAGGGTGACCTGTTCCCATAAGTAAGTTCGATATTAGAAAGTGATTAGAAAGTGATAATAAATATTTTAAGAAAATTTCTCATCTTTTTTGGTAAACTCTTACACTCCAGAGGACGAGAGTTGGCGACAAACATGTCTAATAAATGTTAAAGAATTGAAACAATTTTCTGATGATAAAAATCAAACATGTATGATGGAATTATATTGGGCATGTTTTAATTAGAGTCCGTGAGTGACGTATACAAGGGTGGGATTTGAGAGTTTCAATATATTTATGAGGTTTTTTTTTGAGGGTTTCAATATTTTAAAATGTAACCGCCTCCTTTGTAAGTAATCTGTGTACACCATTGCTCATAGAATCTAAAAGAAATATACAAGATTTAGGGGTTCAATCCCCCACAGACCAACAGATTTTTAAATTTTAGAGATAACGCCTCAGCGCTTTCGTCAACGAGTGTCTTAGAATATAATTCCACCCATAAGAGGGGTACGTGTACGCTACTGATGGTTTTAGAATGTTATGTACCGTAAAATCCCCTGTATAATGCTCACCGCCGTGTAACATGCATCTATACTTTCAAGCTGCAATTTTTAGTTTTTAGATGCATTCACTGTATAACGATATATATATATTCCCCTTTTTAATGATAAAACTGAAATATAAGCGTGCTATGCTCTTATGTATCGAGCCATCCATTTGAGGTATTATTCCAGGCTTTTGAAAAAATAGTATACTTCTGGAACTACAACCCTTTGAGTTCATAAGGAATGTCATTTCTTTTAAATAAACAGTATTTCGATTTATATAGAAATCTTAATCCCCCCCCCTATGTTGATCATTTTGTATTTTTAAAGCTATCGATTTTATACCCAACTTAAAACGTGAAGTAAATTTCTATCCTATTTTTTCTTAAAAGTGAGCATCATACACCGGATTTTATGGTAATAAATTTTACTTCCAACACAAATAAGCCTTTTTCTGTACGTTTGCAAGCTCTTTTGGATGTATATAGAAACATGAGCACACACATGTATATAAGTAAGTAAAGGTAAAGCAAAATAACGAAATAGAAAAATGCTTCTAAAGGAATGTTTAGAATATGGAAGCTAAAATCATATTTGCGTTCCACTGTTTGCCACCTCATTACGAAGAAACGTTGAGAGTAACAGTGGCTTAAGTAGTATAGAAAAAATGCCTGGGTGAGAAAGTAACGCTTAAATATTGCAGTAAATAAAACAAGGGAGATAATAAAAGATATTTGAAATCCGTATGAGTGTGTCATTGGATCTTTGACTGTAGCGTAAACTTGAATTTTTAAATTTAAGCCCTTGAAATCAAGTTAGACAAAATGCAAATTAATTAGAAACAGAAATAAAGCATTTGAATTTCAAACGAAATCTATTGTTTTCAAGCATGTTTCAAAGTTCGTTAGAGCTAGTGAACTTAAACTGTTTATTTGAGAGTAAATTTAAATAAGCAGGAAAAATTACTAATATATCTAGTTTAATTTTGGAAAATGTAAATGCATATAATGAATACAATTTCAAGTTGATTTCGAATAATATATATTATTTTTTCACAGTGCAGCAAAAGTTTTATCAAGGAAAAGCCTAGAAAACAGCTTTATGTAAATTTAGAGTGAAATGAATTTTCAATTTCAATTAATTTAGCTGTATTTTTATTGAATAAAAAATTTTCTTGTTAGAGTATATGAAAATTATTTATAAGCTTTTGAATGTGCTATTAAATCCAACATAAATTTTTAAGAAATGTTTATATTCATTCTTATATACTTAATTATATACATTCATTGCCAAATAATTTGCGCGATAAGAAAGAGGTATCAGAATAAAACGAAACTTCACATACGTAAGTACATTGTTGATGTAAGTTAGTGTTTACAAACTTACATCAACGTTGTATTTTATTGTAAAAAGAAATTACAAATGAATGGATGCCATAACAATCCCACTCTTACTTCTTCGAGTTTAAATTTTTATGGCAATGAGAGCGTATTATTCACTTAATAATAAATATATATGTTACCGGCAAAGTATGAAATGCCGGCATTCTATAGAATGCCTAGGCATTCTATACAATGCCGGACGTTTTTAGGCAAAGTATGAAATATGAGATTTATTACATACTTTGCCTAGGCATTCTATAGAATGCCTAAAACTATTTAGGCAAAGTATGAAAAATGGTCATGATAAGGATATTATATCAATAACTTACATTCCTAAAAGTACAAATGTTATTTTGACAAAATAATGAGACTGCCATTAAAAAAATTATTGTTAAATTGTGATTCCGCATATACTTGTATTAAAATTCCTTCAGAAGTTCCAAGTTGATATAAACCATCATATTTCTCTCTCATTACAAGTGCCGATATATTGGCATTCGGAAAAAAATCCAAATTTTGTGCTAATTTTCTGGCAAGTTTCACGTAGGTGGATGTACAGTTCAATCGTGTAACATTTTTGTGTTTGGTTGAAAGTTCTTTCAGAATTCTATCACATCCCCAGAATCCGGAATTTAATTTTGCTCTTGGCAAATTAAATTTCTAGAACAAGTTCACATCGTCAAACTGGGTGTTAAAATTACCGGCGGCAATTGGTATCGCCTACATGGTACCGCACTGAAAATGGATACCAGCCCCTGGGGAATGTAATAGGTCTGAAAATGGTAAAAATACCAATCTTCAGCTAATTGGGGGGGGGGGAGAATCCTTGACATAATACTGTATAGGAATTCTTCCCAACTTTTTTCTCTTCCGGATCGGTCAACGTTTCATAATTTTACGGCGGCCTGCTGTGGGTGCAACGTTGATTATTTATATTTTAAATTGTTTTGATTTTAGAGAAGTTAATTGTATTTAAACATGCCTTCAAAGTAAAATTCAGTTGTACCAAAAATAATTAATAAAAAGGATTTTACATAAAATATGAAGTTATTTTCATGGAAAGTCGCTCAAACGCGAGAAAAATACACCCCAGTAAATATAATGGAAATAATTTAATGCTCCTTGAGTGGCCTGATACCCTTTGATCCATGGACCAAGGGTTGGGGATGACTGTTTTATGGTACTGACGCCTTCTATAACAGTTTAAATGAGTACTTTTTTCCCCGCAAACATCACATCATAGCTATTCAGCAACCAATTGTCCCTGGGTTCCTTCTTAGTAGTCATTTTAGCATTTTTAGTATCAGTTATTAACTTCTAGTAAGTAATTTCAGTTAAGAAAAAACCTTTTTTTTTTGGTGCATCAACTCGAATTTTAAGTAACTAGCCGTTGAATAGTTTGATGTCCATGGACCATGGATCGGCAACCTTTTAGCTGTTGCGTGTCAAGCCAATCTACCAATATGATTCAGCGAACCACACAGTAGAGCTTTTTTGAAACAATTCAAAAGTTTATAAATTTGTTGAATAGCGCAAAGTGCCACTGAGAATTGTACCACGTGCCACATGTGTCACGTGTGACATAAGTTGCTGACCCCTGCTATAGACCATGGCACCTTCTCCAACACTATAGCTTCCTCCTCCATTTTCAGGTAGCACAGGAAAAAACCAATTTTTTTTGGTCAACAAGTTTAAGTAAAATAGAGTATTCTGACATTTCCGAACAAAAAGCAATGTACAACTAACAGATTTTGAGCCTGAAACACGCGTTAAAAGTTTGTCTTGCCAATTGACAATATTCGAAATGAATCTGAGATGTATTTCATATTTTGCCGGTTTCTAATTAGGCATTCTATAAAATGCCTAGGCAATGTGTGAAATAGGAATCATTTCATACATTGCCGGCTAGATTTAGGCATTGTATAGAATGCCTAGGCATTGTATAGAATGCCGGATTTCATACTTTGCCGGTAACATATACACTAGCAGTTACACGTCGGCTTCGCTAGATATTTAACGATGCTGTATAACTGTATATTGTTTTTCAGTTATGTATATCTAAAGCTTTAACATTCAGCTTTCAGTTATATCGAAAAGCTTTTTATAGCTCTCGTCTCTTTATTTAAAAAGGACATCTAGACTTCTTAAAACGTAAGTATATTTATCTGTCACTTCCCCTTAACATAACCCCCTTTGAAATCAAATTAAACGAAACCCATTTTTATGGGCCTCTTCTCTATAAAAGATACATGCTTAAAAATTTGAAGTCTGTAGGTATAGGAGTTAAAAAATTAAACATTTAAAAAAAATTTTAATACCTCTGTAACCCTCTTGAGACTGGATTTCTGCAAAACACTTTCTTAGCAGATCATTATTCAAAAAAGAAGCATGTGGGTTCAATTTCAAGTTTGTTGGTCTTACAATTCTAAAACATGAATTTCTACAGTTCTATAAGTACATTATTTTTTCAAAAAAGCCTAAGATAATACTTCGAATAAATGATTTAAAAACATAAGAACAATGCACAAGTATATTTCATAAAAACACAAGAACAATGCACAAGTACATTTCATAAAAACACAAGGACATTGCACAATTACATTTCATAAAAACACAAGGACATTGCACAATTACATTTCATAAAACACAAGAACATTGCACAAGTACATTTCAGGATACTTCGCAAAGAAAGGGGTTGCGCGTTTTACGGTGAATGTACCTAAAAATTAAAAAAAAAGGCATCTTGAAAGTATAGGCATGCTTTATATGCCGGTACGTAAGCTACATCGGATTTAACAGTAGATTTTTTAATACTACATTAATACCTTTTTTATCACCATGATAGAAAGTTGAAACCTTCTTTGTTTTCTCCTAAAATTGAAACAATATAGAAATATTTTTAGATATATATTCACGAACCCATAATATTCATTATTAGAAATTAAACCCAATTTGCGCTTATCTTGTAAAAATGCTCTTAAAAAGTAATGTGAAAGTTATGAAAGTAATAGAGGAAAAAACGGCCCTTTTTATAACTTCAAATACATCTCTTCAACACATTTTTTATACATTTTTTTTCAAAATTAACTATGAAAATGTTATTTTTTTCTTATTTAGAATTATATTTATGCATATTTTTACCATGAGAGTAAATTTGTTCCTTATAAGTTGAAGCATGAATGAAAATTTTAAAAATAAATACTGAGTATTAAGATCAAGGGCCTTAAATGCATACCTTAATTTCTCCTATTTTGTTAAATGTAAATAATTAATCTATCTCTTTTTTTAATTAATTGAAAATGATTTTTGCTGAGTAAATCTAATACTCCTAGTTCTAAGGTAAGCGTAAATGAAATTTATTATACATTCTCGAGTTGATTAGTACTTTCAGAAATAAGAAAAATCCAAATAATGAGTTTTTAAAAAATCATTGCCCTTTATGTAAGAACAATTTCAAAATAACAAAAATCTATAAAATGGTTTATTAATCACAAAAGTACTCAGAGAACTATTTAAACTTCCGGAGAATTTAAGCAACAAACTAAACACCATGTATTATGTATCCCTTTGTATGTACCTTCTCAACAGAAAAATATCCGTAAGCCGAAACTCGTTTTCTAACAGCCATGAATCTTTTATAGAAAAAAGCGGACAATAGCAAGTCCTTCACTCTACTCTTACCAAAATTGCTTCTAAAGAACTTCTTCACTTTACTCGGTCATGCTTGATGGAATTTCACCGTAAAATATTTCTGCACCACTTGTCTATAAAATTACCAATAGCCCCTCCTCCTTTCACTCAAAAAAAAACCCCACCAGCATCATTGTGATTATTTTGGGTTTTATCCAAGACAAACTAAGCAGATAAACAAAACATCTTCTACACATTAATCCTCATTACTCTTAACAACACAAAACCCAATCCAGTGAAAAGGCACAAGCCCGGGAAAAAAAGCCAACACTTGTTTGTTACGTTGAAAACTTGCGCCACTTGTCCCGTTGGCGCTCGCCAACTGGAACATGCCGTTCGTTCATTCCCATACCAAAATAGGAAATTCCGGAGAAAAGGGATGCTGGAAAGGGGGTAGTGGAAGTTTCCTCTGGGGCCCTGCGGGATCGCTTTTCGCGCCAGTAATTAAGTGCAAGGTAGCGTGAAGGGGGGAGGAAATGAAGGGGAAAGTAAAAGGGGCTAGTAAGTGAAATGTGCTTAAAATTACAATGAGCCTTTTGGGACGCTTACTGGCTCAAGTTAAACGCAGTTTGGGCTTTAATAGTAGCATCGTACGATTCTATGAGGGAAAAGGGCGATTTGGCGGATTTTGAGAAGACTTTTACTCTCTCTCCCTACACCTATCCACCCCTGTCTTTCAATGCAATTACAGATTCACAAATTAGGACTTGACTGAATGAATGGCTCAGTGTAGAAGGTTCTGTCTTCATTTCCTCGTTGGTTATTAATTTATACGTATTATAAATATATTAATGTTTCTACATTTGGGTTAGTAATAGAGAAATTCAAATTTGTTGAGTTTTATATTTAGCTAATGCTTGTGAGAATTTATATTTTGATCAATCATGTTTGTTTAAATACCAGTAAGAGGATAAAAAATTTTTCAGATAATTAAAAATATATATATAGCTTGTTATAATCAGCATAAGGATTCTTGTATTTTCTATAAAATAAGATAGTTTTAATCGACATCGAAATCGGAATTTAAAGTTTGAGTTATTATACACTCATGTCCATAAATTAAGGATAATGAAGTTCAGGCAAAGAAAGAGACAGAAGCAAAACAAATTAGACTTATTTGTAAAGTCTATTTATTAAACAAAAGGTAAAGAGCAAAAAAGATGCTATATGTTTGACATAATTAATAAAAATTGCGATTTTTACTCCCTGGAGCAAATTTTAAAAAAGAACCTATTTACAAAAAACAGTATAACATGGTTAGTATGATGGTTAATACGGAGTATGTCTCCCGGACGATGCAATAAAGGCCTTACAACGCCTACGCATGCTGAGTATCAAATTATCAATCTGATCTTGGGGAATATTACACCACTCATCAAGCAATGCCCTCCGAAGTTTTTGTAGAGAGGTTCGAGGGGGTTGACGCGCTGCAATTCGTTGGCCAAGCATATCCCACACATGCTCTATTGGATTCAAGTCCGGTGAGTATGCTGGCCAATCCATACGGGTGATATCCTCCGATTGAAGGCATTCGTCTACAATGTTTGCACGATAAGGACGGGCGTTGTCATCCATAAACAGAAATTCAGCACCCATGGCGCCCCGAAACAAACGTACATGTTGTTCCAGAATGACATCCCGATAGACGTGGCCTGTCATCATTACTCTATGAGCATGCAGGTCACTTCTGGAACCAAGAATAATTCCTCCCCAAACGAGCCATCATACGTAACGGTGTCGTTCAATGGTGTTCTCTTGGTGGTAACAGGTACCTGGCGCTCTCCATATGAAAGTCCAGCGAGAATCAGGCTGCAAACTAAACCTGGACTCGTCGGATAACATCACACAAGACCACTGTTGCGGTGTCCACAATGCATGCTCTCTACTCCAGGTTAATCGCAGACGACAGTGAGTTGCGGTAAGGGGAACACATCTGACAGGCCTACGAGCATATAGACCAATGTGCCCTAAGCGTCTGTACACGGTGTGCCTTGAAACTGTCGTACCGGTAGCTGAAGAGAGCTGACGAGACAGGTCTGATGCTGTGCTCCGTCTGTTTCTTTTGGCAGTAACTGCCAAATACCGGTTCTCATTCGGCGTTGTAACTCGGGGAGACCTGTGCTGTAACATCTACTCATATTAACATCATCTTGGAATTGTTGCCAAAGCCTGGAGATGACACTCTGGGCAATTCCAAGTTCCTCGGGTACTTCCAGCTGGGTACGTCCTCATTCCAGTCGTCCGATAATTCTACCACGTAAAAAATCATCCAAATGCTTTCTTTGTGCCATAACTATGCGGTTATAGCACTGAAAGGCTTTTAAAACGCTTGTGAACAATTTTACTTCTTGGCCACCATTCCTTATATACCCCTCTCTTACACTCTCTTCATTGTGACGTACTATCCGCGCCACCTGGTGGTTTCCTGTAATTTGCATATTCTTCTTCAAGATGTGTGTGATAATTCTACAGGTGAAATTTTTATTTTAGAGTTCAATTTCTGTGTGATTCTGAATTATCCTTAATTTATGGACATGAGTGTATTTATGAAGTGGAAGTTATCTAAAGTAGCGGTATCCAACCCTTAGAACTTCGTGTGAAATTTTATATTTGGTGGACCACTAATTTGTGGACCACTCTAACTATACTGTTCCTTATTTTTACGTCTCTACTTATATTTGAATTTTACTGAAAAGGAACTTCACGAAAGGCAAGGACAAACCGGGAATTTAAAGCAATATAAACAAACTGAAATGTTATAAAACAAATTTTGATCCCTTGAGTTACAAAGAATTTACGTCCCTTCTTCCCTGTAACCCGGCTAGAGGTGTGGGAGGAACTAAATGATCAGACGAATGATGAACTTTAATTATTTTATTTATCACTATATTTAACTCAAACACCAATAACACTCCAAATAAGATAACTTTGATCAGTCAGAGACCGAGGGTGAGATGAGATTGCTTGGGGAGAATATATTCAAACATGCAGACATACCTTTAAGATAACTTTATACGGAGCTTAAGTATTTAATGACCGCACTAATAATTTAACTCTCTAACATCAGCTTGATTAAAGATCACAGTACCTGAACTCCTGCGGTCTTCTAATCCTTGCGTTTACTTTAACACGGCTCCAACAGTTAAACTAAGCACTTTCTTAATATTCCGACTTCTCGCTGCCTACACTGTTTACGTATACGTTTCACTGTCGAGTTACTTCACTTCCCATCTATTCACAATTTACTTCACTTCCAATCTATTCTCACTTCACTAACCTCCAAACAGGCGAATACAGAATATATATGTTAAACTTAATTTGCACAATCCCGCTTTCTGTCTTTGGAGAAAGTTGGTTGAAAAGATATTGTCCCAAAAGAATTCTCCAGAGGTTAATAGAAGGACCCGTATAGATCCGTCACAAAGTATCAATGCAATATTTAGATCCGATCCGAGCTTGAATTAAAAAATTTATTCAAGAGTCCAAATTTGGTAATGAGGCCGCCACTAGATGAGGACACCATGAAATGGCTCTCACGTTTGGGGAGGTGCCGTGTCTTCAATGACTAAGTTGCTAAAATTGGGAAAACATTTTCTTGTTGTACGGGCAATACACATAAAATTCTGAATTGGCGCGGTTATCCTGAGGACAGAACCCACGACCTTTAGATCCGAAACCGAGTAACTTAACCACTACTCCAAAATGATCACCATGGTGCGGAGGTTGTTACTGGCTTATATAGATTATATCGCTACACACGCCCTTACCAGCAGGGAGTTGGTTAGCCGAATGAACGATATAATTGTTAATGGTAGCGGTTAGTTTTTAGTGTGTTAGATGAGCTGCGTCACGTTAATATGAGGAATTTTTTTCCTGGATTGCTCTTTTTTGCGTGTAGATGGCGCCATGACAGGTCAGGTTAGGTTTTGCTTTTCTTAGTTAAGCAAGTCACCAAATGAAGTGGCGCGCTTATCCGGAGGTCAGAACCCGGGACCTTTGGATCCGAAACCGAAAAGCTTAACCACTACACCAAAGGGATCACCATGGTGCGGAGGCTGTTACTGGCTTATATAGATTATATTGCTACAGTTTGTTGTTTCAATAGCTACTTTCGTATTATACAATTGACCGATATCACCAAATCAAAAGAACTTCGCCGTATCAAATATTTTCATCTTATGCGTAAACAAGATTATTGAGTTTGCACATGCGTGTGAGAAAAAATTTCCATTATTGACTTCATATCGGGTTATTTGGCAACGGCTTTTCATTTGACTGAATGGTTGACGGTACAGTACTACTTTTCAGTAATGTTTTCTATTAAGCGTATGCACATAAATCAAGTAAAACATAAATTATATTAGGATCATGAATCATTCACACAAGAAAAAAATAAAAGTGATTATTAAATAAATGATTATTAAAATAAATAATCATTTTAGAAACAGAAGATCCGATTGTAAAAATATTACACTGTTCGAATTATAGAAATTTATAACAGCTGTAGAAATCTAATTCAATCTAATCAAAAACAAATATCTTATCAAAGGTAATTAATAATTGGAATAAATAAAGGAAAAAAATATAAGAAACCTCGGGAAAATTTAAAAAAATTCTTCAAAGTTTTGAGATTATTTAAAAAAATAAATAAATATGGATAAAAAATATGTTCTGCAAGAAGTCAGCATTACGGTGGTTCGAGATCACTCCGTTGTTAAACTGGGTTCGTTTTTTAAACCATTCGATATTTTTCCTGGTAAATTGTTTTTGCTTTGAAAAAGCAAACCTTGAATTAACTTGTTCTTTGGTTACTGAATTTAAATTTTTTATATTTCGAGAGGAATCTTTATAATCTTACAATACACCTATTTAAATAACATTGAAATTATTCAAGTAGTAAATAATTGTTCTTAATTTTTGTATTATTTTAACACTCAAAACATGTTATTGATATGCAACTAAGTAAATGAAAGTTTTATTAATATTAAATGGTTTGAGTGTAATTAGTTTTACACTAAATAGTAAAAGTATGTGAAGTAATGTTATAAATTTAAATAAAAACATGTTCATTAATATGTTTTTTATTTAATTCAAACTATTTTTTTTAACGTTTCAGGTTTTTATTTAGTATTTTTACCAAACACAAGAATATTATAAATATCTTTTAACGTAGATATAAAAAATAAATTTGTTTTTACCAATATTTTTTTTCCCTTTCTACTTTTTAATATACGCAACATTCACCCATTTGCATATCTGTGCTCTTTTTTCCCAACGGATGCTATATTGCTGCAGTAAAACAACTTTTACAGAAACTTCAAATACAAACAGTTCAAACGAAGGGGAAAGAAGAATTTCGTAGGTGAAAAATTCCCGTATAGAACACTGTAAATAAATTTAAAAAAATGGCAAACATGTTAAGGGACCCGCATTGGTCATGTGGTTGAAGTGAAGAGTTTTTTATATGCATAGATAGTAGAGAGAGTGAGCTTCCAGAAGCGAAGTTTTAGTTCTCATTCCACTGAAGAGACATACCGGGGCATATTTCCCTTGGATGCTGGGGATTACTAAATATTAGACAAAAACCGCGAGAAAACTGATTAAAGTTTGCCTATGTAGGTAAAATAGAGAAGTTCTAACTCTAGAGATGTTTTTGAAATTATACCAAGATTTGACTTCACAAAAATAGCCATGTATCCTATGATTGGTATATATATATATATATATAAGTAATACTCTCGTCAATCAAGGCACTAAGTAATAAATTTGTAAATTATAAAATTGTTCAACAATGGCATTTTTAATGGTGTGAATTGGCTTATGAATTGTGAAATCGTATGTAAGTGTACAACATATTTACGAAATTGCAGATTTCGTTAATGTAAATTAGGACACACAAACAAAGTCTACTATTGGTAAGGAGCATAATTTTATTAGAAAGTACCGCTTTGGAGAGATTATATCCAACAGCGTATTTCAACTAAGTCATGGCTCAAAAATATCCAGTTGATCGCCGTTAATGTATATATATACTTTTAGAGATTTGAGATTTTTCAAACTGTGATTTTCAACAGGGAAAAAGAATCTCGAGATTAATAAATAAATTAAAATATTGGAGCGGAATTTATGATTATTGACAAATTTAATAATACCGATTCTTTTAAGTAGACGTGTTCTTAAAATTCCAGAAATATTTTTGAAGACTCGAAAATAGCTTCAACTACATGGCATGGGAAAATTTACACTAAAATAAGAGTTTAAAATAAATTCCGAATAAAAATATCCGGAAAGTACGAAGAAATATTCCAGAATTTAAAACCGATTTAGAAAAAACAAGTAATTATTTTTCCCAAGAATTGTTTAAACCGAATTTCGACTATTAATTTCATAAATATTTTTGTAATTTCGAACTTAATATTCCCTAAAAGGAAATTTAAATTTATCATTATGTTACTTTTATAAAAATAAACAGCAATGATAGTTGATTTTACTATGCGCTAGTTTCTAACATATTAAATACGTTACATTTAATAAAAGTATTGCAAGGTATCATACATTAACACAATATTGAAAAATTATTTTCCAATTGCAATATTAGCGCACCAAAAGTTTTGAAGAAGTAAAGCTATTTTGAAACTAGAATAAAATGTATTTACTTAACAAAAGTTGTTTTAAAGTTTATCAAGTTTGTGTTAAACTGTTATTTGTGGACTAATATGCCAGAATTGCAAATTACTTCAAGCCATTGTCATTTTAATTTTAGCGTAGTAAGCTAAGCATTTTTTACAACTTTTAAATCTTTCTTCGATTCCAGAAACATCACGTTTTCCTAATACTTATTCTATTGATCCTTTTCTCCAAATAAACACATTCAAACATCCCAAACTCTTCCCCCAAACTATCCCCACACGTAATTCCAGAACAAACCCAAAACCCAAAAGATCTCAATTTTACTTATTTGTCCCCAAATCCCCCAAAGACCATCTTCGACGAAAGGTACCAGCCGTTCGATTCCTTGAGGAATTCGAGTCATGTCCTGAAGAAGGGTCTCTTACGTGTAGAAACTCCACTCTGTGGAAGTATAAAATGGAACACTCGTCGCTTTACCTTCGAATAAGGGACCGCGGTGGCGTGGAACGTGATTAGAATGTTCTCCTCTCCCCCTTGGAATGTTTCCGTTTTCTTGTTCTAATGGTGTTGATGTTGGAAGGCTTGTGCTGCGACCACTGAAGCAAATGTTTCCCGATCTAGGGATCGGAAGCGAAAAGTCATTTCCGCAGAGGTCAAATTAAGCGACGAGTGCTAAATGGACTTTGTTTTGCACGCTTCAGTGAAGAGGATGGATGTTTGGGGATATGTTTGAATTAGATGATGGGAGTGATAGTGGTGAAAGTAAACTTCGGGTGATAGCGTTTTAATTGGATGAGTAATTGGTAACAGTGGATGAAATTGGTAACATGTTTGGTCATATAAATAAGGAACTTGATAAGCGTTCTCAATTTACTAGTTTTATGACTGTATAGTGGTGCTTCTCAAACTTTCAATATTTGTTACCCAATTTTCAACCATAATTTTCATCCCACCCTCCTCCATACAATAACAATACATTGATATCAATAATAATATACTTTGATGTAAAATTACAATACGTCTTTAATTATAAACCGTACAAATTATCAAGATAAGTATTGAATTTTGCATATAAATTTATATATAGCTTACCCATGGATCATACTACTAATTATTAAACTTGTTCTTAACCTAGTATTGTTACACTAATTATCAAATACATTGCGCATTACTAATACATTTATAAGTGTATATGTGTAAATATTATATCAGTGTAAATGTGTATTTTATTTTTTATTTTGGGAAAATGTATTTTGTTTTGCTACTTTTCAGTAAATTAATAAATTTTTAAATAATCTTTTGTTTTAGACTTTCCGATAGGCTCACTGCCCTCCCCCCCCCCATTGTAGCGTCAACACGCCCTCCTTGGATAGTTTAAGAAACGCTGCCGTACATGCTTATATTGAGAACCTTGAAGCTTTGCTATAAGATTGGAATTATTGTTTAAATTTTAAAAAACAGAACTCAGCTTGAGAGATTATTAACTTCAGCAAAGCTATACTACCATAAAGCAAATTGTGTTTAAAATACTTAAAGTCTTAGCTTAAAGCTTTCACTTTCTACTAACCAATGATATTTGATTTTCACTGCGCATGCCTACAGATATAATAACTTTATGGAGCACCGAACGAAAAACCCTTACCCTTAGGTTCATTAATTTCCAACTTAAATATCTTAATTCTAAACATTTACTTTTTATACTTAAATTTTTGAAAAAAAAAATATGGTTAGTCAAATTTATAACATAAATTGTGGTGGTAAGAAGTTCTATATTGCTTACGAATCGTTCATTTAGCTGCCTTTGAGCTCGCTTAGAATATGGCTTTAAAATATATTTAGAAATCTTCAGAAAAAAATAACAAGATTTAAAGCAAAGGCAAAGAAGAATAAATATATTATACATGATGAACTATTAAAAATTAATGTCTGCATATTCGGCACTTAAATGCATGGAATGTGAGATTAAAAAAAGTACTTGAAGAGTAAATAAAAACTAATAAAATACTATATTTGCTAATTAAATAAAGAAGTTTAAACACTAATAAATTATATAAAAAGTGCATAAATTAAAAGTAAATAAAGCACACATAAATGTATTATAAAATTTCCAGGGAAATATATATTTTTTCTGTGTCATTCTTCTTTTATTTACATATCTACTTATTTATTTAACTTTTCCTTGTTTTCTTGGAAACCTCTGATGTCTTCTTTTCCTTAAGAATTCAGGCAAAATTGTTTTCTTGTTCTTCAAGGAAATTTTTTCTAACTTTTAATTATGATACTTGATCTTTAGTTTTTACATTTTTCTGAAGTAGAAGGAGACCGTACTAAATAACTCAGTTAAGGAGTTGAATTTCGCAAAAAATTCTTAATTTTAGGTTTTGGACTTCTTTTTTCGCATAAATATATTCTGTAGAATGTTTTGTTTTTAGTAGAATAGTTCAAATCATGTATATTCTATCAAAAATTAGTTTCTTTATTTTTAAAAAATGACTTCCATTTATTTTTTAAAAATTATTTTCATTAGTAATGTTAAAACATTTCAAGATGAGTCTCAAATTGCAAAAAAATGTAGGGGTATTGAGTTAAACATGATTTAATTAATTTGTCTTTCCTATTTAAATTTTATCGCACTTTTTTTAAAATTAAGCTTGGGAATAATTTTAAGAAGTAACTTCGCAGGTTTTTTAAGTAAAATAAAATTTATCAATTAAGTATTTATTATCAATATTTTTTTTATTTTCTTGCTGATTTATCAAATATTTTTTTTCTGCATTATTAACAGAATAATTCTACCTATTTTTACTAATAAAAGTATGAAATGATTAAAGCTATTAAAAGGTGTTTACACAAGCAGAATTTTATATTTCATAAGTTTTTTCAATTCCTTTCCTTAACTGAATATCGTAAAAACTTTGTTATATGTTGATATGATGCTTAAAAATTATACAAAACTGTTACTCTAAATTTTTTATTTAAATCTAAATTAACTTTGACTCTAATTTAAATTGGGTAAAAATTTTCAATGAAGCTTTTTTCTCGTTTAATTGTTACTAAAAACCTATTATAAATAGAAAAAAGAAAGAAACTTCCTCCAAAGGAAAATTTTTAATTCAATATTTTAATAATTAAATTTAAACAAATATAAACGCAAATGAAATTCAAATTCAATCTTTTATAAATTCCAATTTATAATGGATTTTTTTAATTTTAAATAAATCGTAGAAATAAACAGATTTCCAATTTATTTTTTGAAAAATTTAACATTAACTAAAATGTGTAGTTTTAAATTTAAATGGTCAGATTTAAATAAAATTCCAAAGCAGTTAATTTTTAAAAAAAATAATTTCTTACATTGTATATTATTTTTATATTTTTTACATATTAAAGTAAATATATATATAAAAAAGATGAAATTGTAAATCTCAATCTAGTTACTTCGTATCAATATAAATCCTACAATTCTCAATTTAAGTAACATTAAAAATAACGTGATATTCCAAGTTGTTATTCAATAAATTGCTGTTATAATTAGACATATTTACATCAATATTAAACACGTTGTTTTTAAGTGGAACAGATTAAAATGAATCTCTCAAATTACGTTACAAGTTATATTTCAACAGAATTTATATCAATGAGCAATGCATATATTTAAACTGAAACAGCTTAAAATGAAAGAAAAGATTTTTCAAGTAAAAAATATTTTTCTTTAGATCTCACCACCAAAAACAGATTATACTCAATTTAAATTAAATAGAAGCAAAGCTTAGCCTAAAAATCGATTCCCATAAATATTAAACGAGTTGTTCGTAACTCAATCAAAATAAAATAAGCAGAGTTTTCAGTTCCAAATTACCATTTAATGATCTGACTTTCAATGCAAATTCTGTATCCTTTTATTCCAACAACTAACATTAAAACCAAATCGAACCCCACTGTGAATTAAAACGTTCTCACCCATTTAAAACCGACTACAATAACGCTGTCAAAACAAATAGAACCTCTCATCGTCACATTATATTCCAGAGGTCAAAGTTTCAGTTACCGAGATTTTTTTGTTTTTGTTTCTCTTATTTTCTTTCATTTCCTAGCACATAGCGTGGGGAGTTCAGTAGGAAATTGAATCAAATGGGAACTGAGAAAGCGAATTTGCAGCTGTTAGGTTCACAAAACGAGATACCCGACATCTGTTACACTTCTCGCCGATCATGTGGGTTATTTCTCTTGGCTATACAAACTCATTCTACGGGCAGAATTTTGAGTTCGTTTCGGAGCTTTGACTGCCGAGTTATAGATCATATGCCGAAAGTATAATCAAGGCCATATGGTAATGATGTATTCGGTGAAATTAGTTTTGGAAATAGAAATTCCAGTTTTCGTTTGTTTTTGAGATTTAGTTGAATTTATAGAACCGATTTGCACTTTGGATATGATACAGAAGATGGAAATCGGGAGTTACTTTTTGTTGTTTATGGATAGGAAATGAATATAGATTCGTTCTGGAAATTGGATTTGCCCATGGAAATGAGGAAAGTCAAATGTATTTGAATCTACTTTCCGAAATGTTTTTCTTACGTCAGTGCTTCTCAAACGTTCAATATTTGTGACCCAATTTTCAATCATAATTTTTATCTCCTCCCCATACAATAACATTGTATTGAATGCAATAATAATGTACTTTGACATGCTAAAGCTACAATACTACTTTAATTATAAACAGCATAAATCATCAAGATAATTTTAAATTTTGTATATGACAAGTCCATGGGAGTCAGTAAGTAATTATTAAACTTGTTCTTATTTTAATATGGATATATTAATCATCAAATGCATTTACAGTACAGATAAACTTATAAGTATATTACATCAAAGTAAACGGGTATTTTATTATTTATTATGTCATTATTTGTTTCTTTTCGCATCCTTTCAGTAAATTTAATGTTTTAAATAATCTTTTGTTTTCTGCATTTTGATAAGCTCGTGGCCCCCTCGTAAGGATATCACGCACTCCTAGGAGAACTTACCCCACAGTTTGAGAAACGCTGACTTACGTAGATTTTTGGTAATTTAGAAAAACTTCTATTTGATTTGTTTGGATGGAATTGTATTTATATTAATAACCAAATTGTATTTTTATTTGTTGTTTATTGTTTATTTGTATGTTCATTTATATATGTTATTCTTAATTTTTATTAAATTCCTCTTATTATTTACAATTTCTATTCAACATTTATTTTGTGTAAAGTAATTATGTTTTGTGATCCTATTTACCAATGCCATCGACTTCTATTTATCCTCCGCGCGATGGCAACATGTTTTTGTTTTGAAAGTTGTTTGTGTAACATGAAGTTGAGGAGTGTTTAGTTTCTGTTCTGTCTCTTGTAGGAGAGATCTACTTCCTAAAGCTGCTAGCACTTGTTATTATCTTTCATTGCAAAATTAAAATTGTTGAGTTTTAAAATTTCACGAGTCTTTTTAGTTCTATGTGAACACAATTTTTCGAGTAAATATTTATTTGAGAAAAACATCAGAAATTAATCTTGAAATTAATGAGAGCTTAAGTTATTTTGTGGAAAATAATTATTTTGAAAGGGTTTTTGTTTTGAACAAAAGCGTAAATATCATCTATATTTAGAAAATTTATATGTGTTCGGTGTGTATTAAGTTCAAATTAGAAAAATGACTTCAAAACACGTACATCAATGATTTATAATTTCAAAGTAATTTCATTTAATTTATTATTTTCTTTAAATAATTTTACCTTCTATCAAAGTTTTCCAATTTAAAATTTTTTTTAGCTTAAATGTTTTTAACTTTAAAGATAACAAGTTTTAGATTAAAGAAATGTGAGTATATATTATTTTTACATAGTTACAGTTACAAGATTATAACTATAACAGTGAAACGCAATTGTCTTTTCAAAATCAAGAAATATAATTCAATATTCCACAGTGAAATAAATAATCTTATTCTTAAATTGGGAGTTTCTATGATTTATTTTCTACTACTCTATTTCTTGTAGCTTTATTGCATTGCATGTACTACATATGTCTCTTATTCTTTTTATATTATTCTAAAATTTATTAAATGTATTTCACGATTGAAATATTAATAAAGATATTTCAAAGTCTACATTTATCTTTTGAAATCTAGATTAAATATGTCAAAAATATCTTCCAATGATTCACTTCTATTATAGAAAATATAACATGTTATCATCATGTCTGCAAAAGTTATATTGCATGTAACATTATCTTTCCATGTTATAATATTTTACAAAGAACTGTTTCTTTAAGAAGTATTAAATTCAATAATTTAAAGAAGTCATCTTTGAGCATGTCTTTCGCTTGTATGTAACAAATAGTTTTTATTTATGTGTTCCAAATAAAACAATCCAATTACAGTTTAAAATATTAGTTTAAATAAATTATACTTAAGAATAATAAAATGATATCTGAAAAATATATTTACTTCAAACCCCTGTTAAAAATAACGTGTTATCATATATCCTGTTTAAAATAGCGTGTTAGATTATGTAAAAAACAAATACATCTTTAAATAAAATTTGTATGCAAAAGCTTGGAAAAAAAATTTGTGCAAAATATTGTTATGGACCTTAAGCTAATTTTAATGTAAAAAAGGACTCTATTTTCTAGACAAATATGTTTAAAGTTAAAATATAACTAAAATAAAATATACTTCTTAACGTTTTGTAATTCAAAACACAGTTTAGCAGAAACAATTAAACTATACCTGAAAATATGTCTTTGGTATAAAAATAATTAACATCTAAACGATTTTTTCTCACTAGTTTTGATCATTTTGTACAATGATATTTTATAAGTACATTCCTGATAATATTTTATAGCTTTGAATAACATTGTGTTAAAAATTTCCTTTTTACAATAAAAAACTTGGAAATATATATTAAAATATTTTGTATTATATATCCCCCATTCACATGTAAAAAGTACAATTTGAAAGGGTAATTGTAATTATTTCATAGCACGTTTCATTTATTTATTATTGAATGAATCCTCATAGAGGAAGTTGCTTGCATATATATATATATATATATATATATATATTACAAAAATATACAAAAAATAGTTATAAACCTAAGATAACTATAGTCATGATAGAATAGTCTTAGCCACACACACACACACACACACACACACACACACACAACACACACACAAAAATATATATATATATATATATATATATATAGAAGAAATTTATAAAATATATCAAAAACAAAAAGCAGAAAATGAAGAACATAACAAGAAATAACGTAATAAAAATAAAAAAGAAAAACATGAAGATATAAAAATGAAATACAAATAAGAACCTAGCGAGTCAAAAAGCAATTTCGGACCTAGGACCGAATAAGTGGGGTTAAACTAGTTTGAAGGCGCTAACCTTCCCCCTTTGCAACTCGGTAGGAAAAACCAAAATAATATAAATAGAAATTTAAAGTATAAAAATTCAAAGTATAAAAAATTCAAAGGATAAAAAATCTCACAGAAAGTATGAAAAAAAAAAACCGACTACGATTCAGCAAAAAATTCTCCTAAAATGTTTAAGCAGAAAATTACTAAAAGAATTACCTAATAAAAGGATTCTTCAAAAAAGATTTTTCAAAAGTTCTGCTCACAGAGCTTTTTCAAGAGATCCAACAGTCTTGAAACCAATGGAAAGCTATTATTCATTGTGATAAAAATCCAAATTACACCTAACCGCACCGCATCCTAGTAAGGATAGACGCTAAGAGAAATGACAATCATATTTGGTAGGCTATAATTTGGTTGGTTGTCAAAAATGTAGAAATTTTTCAATGTATAAGATTTTTAAGAAGTGTGTGGAAAAAATATAAATAATATATATATATATATAGTTTATAATATTATTAGTAATAATTTAAGCTGTTTTCAAAGCTAGTGCATAAGAGTAAACAAAATTAATTTTAAGAACAAGAGTCAAATAGAAGTACATGAATAATTGATATTGCGCGTTGCAATTTTTTTTGTAGATATACGTACAAACAAATTAATTTTTTTATAAATTTTGCAGTGGAAATTTCAAATATTTTTCTTACAAATGTCTTTTTATTTTGTACACAGCTTTCATGTTTTTATTTATCTTCGTTTCAGAATGAAACGCGATTTCTTTTGTGTTTTGTTTTTGCCCTCCTTTTGATTTCAAACAAAATTTGAAATATGTTTTTAATATAAGATTACAATGTCTACTTTTTTTTCCAATTCGGTATGCAGCATATCGCATGACCGAAAAATAAAATACATTATTTCATTTCTCGATTGTTTGAATTCATTCAAATATTCAATCTTAAAAATATTATTTATTTAAATGATTTCGTAAAGCTAAGTTTGATTGAAAATTTCATGAATAAAAAGTTTTTCCTAGCTTACAGTAAAATATAAACAATAATCGAGGTATGGAAAACTAAAACATGGCTAGTAATATTGAGGATTTTACTAGTCATTGCATTATATAGACACTGGAAACGCGCCTCTTTAGATTAATTGCAGCCGATGTAGTATTTACGACATTTTCGCTTTCGTTATGAAAATAAAATAGATTTCATAATTGCTGTGAAATCTAGTATTTGTAAGAATAATTTATACAATTTAAAGAAGACAAATCATGTGGTCTCAGAGATATATAACACTCTTTCTCAATTCTTACGATTAGTCCACTCTTTCACTATATATATATATATATATTGATATATATCTTGTTCAAATTTTCAATCGTTCATAGAATACTTTCTATTCATCTATTCAAGTCTAAATACATTTTTTAAAACTTTCAGTGGATGACACTTACTGTTATAGTCCAACAACATATATATATCAAGGAAAGTATTATGTTGTGTCCCTGTAGCACAATGGATAGCGCGTTGGACTTCTAATCCAAAGGAATCTCACCTGGGATGGCCGAGTTTCTGAGAATGTGATTTCTTTTTTACTATACTATTTTATTTGAATAATTGAATTTAATTAAATAATCAAAATAGTAGCAAACAAACAAAAATAACCAACACCTTATATTACTTGTTTTATACTGTTTCTTCTTTCAAGAAAGCGAAAACATCCGCCTTAATTTTTCTTCTGATGAGGCCCGGTAGTGTATTAAAATCATCATGTGAAATAATGGAATACTTCAAATTTTTAATTGAGCTTCTAAGTTCAGGCTATAGGTGACTTGAATAAGTACAATTAGGATTCATCTATAGAGATGACAGTTCCTCACAAACAGATGAAAATTTTACCAAAATAATTTGCCCACCATTGAAATTATTACAACCAATAATATCCGTTCCAAAACCAATAACGCTATCCAGAATTCCTACAGTTAACAAATCATGTACCTCAACTCAAGCACAACTCATACCATCCACATCATCTGTCACTATTGCATCATCATCAGATTCTCAACCACCTATTCCTTTGTTTACTAATGCTCCCTCCGCGTCCAATGTTCTTGAATTTGTCGCATTATCCTCATCCAAACAAACACCTTCCCCTTCTACATGCCCCACTTCTACAGTCTCACCCGCCACATCTACTAGTCTACCTCTGTTGCATCTGCCTCATCCAGTAAAGCACTTTCTTCATTCACAGTATCAATGTTTACACCTTTAACAACTGAAGCAAGTCCTGTTCTTACACGACTAATACCACTACATCCAATACCATACCTTCCACATCTCAGGCTTCAGAACCTCGTAACAAAAAGCGTCCACGTAAAAACAATAAAAAACCCAATGTAGAAATCAAGACGACTCCACATAAACCTAGAAAGTCGGCTCCAGTTGAATATACTACAGATGAGGAAGACATGATTATGTACGACGTGGAGGGGGGGGGGAAGAGGAGGAGAAATATATACCAAATCCTAATTATACTGTAAAAGACGGGAAAACGTATTACAAAGGTGATTTACTTTTAACGCCGACAAGACATCGAAAATAACTTTTTCTCAATAATACTTATCAAATTTGTTGAGGAATCACCCCATATCTTTGTTTGTTTTTAAATTTATGAAAATCTATTTTTATGAAATTTGAAATTTTACCTTTTTTAACTGAAATTTTATTAGATTTTTTAATGATTTTTAACTCTTAATGTTTTAACTAATGTTTGGCGCAGCTTAGCCAGATTTGGCTCTTGCGCCATAAACCCAAACACTCACTTACTCACAGATATAGTGTTCGTTTAGTCTCAAAAATAATAAATTCCGTAGGTAGTTTGTTTTATGTCTAGTACACATTTTTATCATTTATTCTTACCTGTGTATCTCACCAATAAGAAAAAATTAAAAATAATACATCAGTGCATTTACAATTATTCTACCGATGAAGTAGTTTTGTTTACTGCGGTCTAGGTCAAAGGGTCGGTCAAGTTCAAGTGCCTTTGAACCTAACATACCCAGTACAGAATTATTGAAATCAATACCAAATAATGGTGGTGGTGGTTAATTTAAGAAACATTTTATTTCAAACAAACTATGGTTAAAAAAAGGATTGCAATATAAATCATTTCTTGACTTTGCTACTTTCTTTTATAAATGTGGTTTAATTTCTGTAAAAAATTCTCGAAATCTGAGACTTTTCTTCTATTGTTCTGCACTAAAGCTGATATTTTACTGTTGATTTTTGAAACATCTTTTTGTATTTGTATCGTAAATTTATGGTACATTATTTATCAACATAAGAACTGAGGAAACTATTATAACATTATTTAATGCAACCCTTAATTCATACTTTTAAGTCTGAAGATATCGCTATTTAATTTAATATAACTTGTACTGATTAACACAATGGTTACGATCTTCACATTTTGGTTTACCAAAAAAAGTTATAGGATATTTTAGAGACTTTTAGATCTTCTCTTATAACAGGATCTTGGGATTCTTTCAGCATTTACACAATGTAAGAACTTGAAAAAAACATTAAATCTGACATCATTATCTTCAATTTGCTGTATCTCACTACCATAAAGCTCATCATTTCTAACTAACTTTTTAAGTGTAAGAATATTAGTCAAATTTAATGTTATTTGTTAGGTAAACCTCAATTTTTAAATGAATTTGCGTGATTTGCTCTTAGATCACTGAAACAATGCAACAAATGCAGTAAAGTTTTGTTCAGATTAATCAATTTAAAATGATTTGTTTCTCTGAAACGAACCATTACATTTAAATTAATATGTTCACATTCCATTTTAGTTAAAACAGTCCATATTAATAACCATAAACACAATTTTATATAGTATGATTAATAATTTAAATTATGTTATACATGTTTTAGAGGGATTTCAACTACAAATCCCTTTTATAGATTTTGTCAGATATCAATAAAAATTCTTACGTAAAGAATTGCGACTTAACTTCATTAACAATCTTTTTTAGTCATTTTATTTCAATTTCCACTTTCAGAGAAAAATGTTTCAAATATTTTAGAATTGAAAAATATTATTTAAATTTGCAATTAATTTACTTAACTTTGCAAATAACTAAAAAATTATTTAAATTTTTAAAAAAATAGATGAAATAAATGCCATTGAATTTCTAAGATTTTAAAAAATATTCAGAAACAGAATTCCACATTATCATTAGTCATTCTTATTTCTACTTTAAGAGGCAATTCTAACATAGTGGCTAAAATCATGAGCATAACGATTGCAATATACAGGTATGATCCCTATATTTTTATAAATTAAATTTGTATAAAAAGAGACGTTTGATGAATAAAACGAAAGGGTGCAGTTTGCCAATATTACCTCGTCCATCCAGTGTCGTTCTTGGCTCAAAATCAAAGAATATTCTTCAGTAACTAAAGTATTCTGGAACAAAGTTTCTCAGCCATTTTTCGTTTGCATTTTCTTCCACTTGAAAAAATATTTTCGTGGGTTAAGAACCAATAGAGGTTTACATATGTAATAACTTAAATTAATATCTACTCAAAATTTGAATGTTCCTTGTAAAACCTCATTCATAAAACCGAATAGCCTATTTTGAAATGTATCTCATTTTTAAATTTTTCTAAAGCAGTAAAAACATTATGTTGGTTTATTTATTAATGATTCTTTAGACCTTCAATTTTTGATAGATTTTTCGGTGATTTCAAGAAACACAAGCCTGTTTTAAATTGTCCCTAAACAATGATGTAATTTCTGTAAATAAATAATTATTCCCTTCTCCTAAACAAGTGACTGTATTTTTATAATACGTTTTTGCCTGTTCTTCCCTGTACATTAAAACTTGAGACTCGAATAATTCCCTATCTTGTATTTTGGCACTTGTACAGGCTCAAATAACTCTCTCGATGTTCAACATAAATAAATAATGAGACGAAGATCAAGCCTCTTTATTTTTTCAGCCACTACATCATAAGTTACAAAATTATAAATCTTTCATGGTAGTATATTTCTCATATATATGCTTATTTGGTATTTTTGACATTTACATCTGATTTGACATACTGTAGGTACACTAGATGCAATAAATTAGGAACGTGAACTGAAGCCTAGCCTTCTCTGAAAAAACTTTTCATTATAAAAGAAACTGAATATTCTCACTAATGAGCTATATGTTATTCTTTACTTCCAAATGTTATTGTTTACTTCAATAAAGTTACAAATCTGGGAAGAACTTTTTACACAGCAAGACGTAGAGCATTTGTGGCTACATTTAGTTGAGTTAAGCGAAATTTTAAAATTAAGAAATATTGTTTTGCATAAATGTGAAGTATGGCATTTTTTAAATATGTTTACAGTTATTAAAAATGATGGAAATTCTATCGTCATCTCGAGTTAAAATTGAATTTAATGATTAAGGGGAAAGTTTAAAAGTTTCAAGGAATTAAACAGTTATGAAAATTCTTAGTTTTTAATTGGTATTTATCTATTTTAAATCTATTGGTAATATCTTTTTTACTGAAAGTTGTTTACCATCCACATTTATTTCTAAGAATCAAAATTTATCGAAAACTTTTTTTGTAATTAAATCTACTGACTCCTCAAATTACCGATCAAAACTTTTATAATCAAATTTGTAGAGATGTTTTCAATTTTAAAAAGATTTTTAATTGAATGTCTAGGTAAAAATATCTCATCCTAAAATAAAATTTCATTCACAATAAAACTGAAACTTCATAACTTTTCGTTAGTTAAATGTTAGTTATAAATAGATCAAACTTAATTAATTATCACGTATTAAGTATTCTATATATAAAATCATATTACATTTTATGAAATATTTTAATATACTAAAAATAAAATCCAATATGTGATTCCAACTTCAAATTCAACAAAAGATATACATTGTATTTATGAAATAAAACAATTTTTGACTTCGAACATTCTTACTACTTACTAGATTTTTTTTAACAATTATATTACATTTAAAGCAGTTCTTGATTATCAATACTATTGTATATCTAATAGACAGTGACAAGAATGCATGTTCTATTTATCGCGATGACATTAAATTTGAAATTAATGCTCTCTAAAACTGTCAATAATTCACTATTCAAACGATATGAAGTCGCTAAGATAAACTTCGAACACTGCAAAGGAATCAACGCAGAATAATCTCCACGCTTTCTGTGGTTAAAATAAATTTAATTAAACCGGCAAACAAACCCTTTACTCATTCCGTGGAATAGTGAACTGACTATTCGAAAATTCTAACCCCAGCTGTTACAATCTGCTTTAAAGGAAAGAGCCAGATGGTTTCAAAAATAACACAACTAAAGAGAATAAGATGCTACAAAGTCATGTTGTCGCCTGCTGCCATCTAGTTTATCTTCGGACACCTGCGCATGGAATGATTTTTCGTCCAGATTGGCGATTTCTCGCCAAATGTGTAGTCTAACTTTTAAAGTAGGGATTGGTAGTTGTGTTCGTTTAAACTACGGAAAAGTTTTTGAGAGCTTTTTTTTAAAGAGAAGATAAGTTGTTTATTCGAAATTCTGTTCTCTCCATTACTAAATCGCTTAGTATTTGTTTTAAGTGACTTAAAGTTGAAAAGAGAATTCGAAAGTTAATTGCCTGATGAATTCGACATTGAGTGAAAAGATTTTTAGAATAAATTAAGACAGCATTAAAATTTATTGGATAATTCACAAGAATGAAAATTTGTATTTAGAATAGCAACTGTGTAACATGAAATAATTGCAAAATTTATCAAAATTAAATAATTAAATACATATTGGTAATTAAGACAAAGATTTAAAATTTTTTTTTTAATTTGATAGCTTTGTTGCTTTGGTTAAAAAAGTTATCTAGAAACATAACTGCAATAAGCGTTCATCATTTTAATTTTTAAATACCCCCATCTGAAAATTATTATGATCATTCAGTTATAATGAATGGGATAAATTAAATTATTATTACTTGGTCGAAAAAGAAATGCATATAACTAATAACAAAATTAAATGAAATACCTTAGCTATATTAGTTAAAATTAATAATGAGGTCTTAACAAAACAATTTAGATATTTTCATATATTCTGAATGTAAATGTCAAAGTACTACGAAATAGTGCTAAAGCACTAAAGTCAAGGGAATGAACTATTTTGTTCTACTGATGTGAATTAACTAACATGGTTATGAAAAATAAAAACATAACGTGTATTTAATTCACGTATATTATTCAGAAATGAGGTTATAAAAAACCCCTAAACTTGAATTGTTTCTTGAAACTAAAAGTATTCTTTTTCTTTTTAATGGGGTTGCGGATTGGAAAAAAAAAACCATTGTCGATCAAGATTATACTCCGAGAGCTGTTACAACTTTTTAGTGTGGCACAGTATAAGTGGATACCAATGGTCATAATGAGGGCCGTGGGTAGCCTAGTGCTTAGAGCATCGGACTCCAGACCCGAGGGCCTGGGTTCGATGCCCGATGCCACTAAATACCACCGAGTATAAACGGAGTACGTGCTCGTTAAATCAGTGGGTCCGAAAGTCTTGTGGGCGGTCGCAGCAGAAACCACGAGGGCAGGGGCTGGAGAATATTTCCCTCCCATTCAGTTCCATGCCAAAATTGGGAGGTGGAGATAGTGGTGTCCATCTATGTTAAGAAGTCCAACCTGTCTCACAGGCAATGCAAATTTCATTCCTTCCCTGCGGGAAGGACACGACAACAACAATGGTCATAATATAATTTTACGCCATGTTTCCTCTCCACAAAGAGGCACCTGAGCTCTAACGGTGCAAAATTGTTCTCGCAATTTAATTTTGCCAACAGCAATCTACAAGCACTCTAGTAATCTTCAACACACCGCATTATCATAGAACGTGTCGATTTTCTCTGCATTATGAAAATTTAATGTCTTTTTCCGGAATCGAACCCGCAACCTTAGGTGCAGAAGGCCAGTGGCAAACCAACCACTCCCCCCAGCCAGCTCAAGAGAAGATATAGTTTTTTCAAAATCGACTGCTTAATTTTTATTATATAGACAGTTTTATGCCTTTGTACATTATTTTTCTGAAGGGTGTCTGATCAGATAAATTACTATATAGAGTAATATCGCGAACTTACGTGATAGGTAGGACTCAGAGATAACCGCCTAAGTGGAAATCGCATAAATCGGGGTATAATTTCGCATGTAAATACATATAAATATCATTTTTAGTTGGAACCGGACACCACAAGAAAATAATGATTTTAAAAAAAAGAAATGTTTGTAATAAAATCTTTAATAACGCAAACACAAAATCGCAAACCGAAGTTATTTTGATGTTGAAAGTTTTGGAAAATCTAACAAAGTAGTCAGCCGGCTCAAAGATTTTTTTTTCTCCTGCAAAATATCCTCATGGTAGCATGTTTTTACCCCCTTGTCTTGTTAAAAATATACCCTTTTCGTTGAAATCTATATTTTCTAAAATTTGTAACCCTTTTTCAATTCAACTCTGAGTCCTTTTGTCAAACTCCCAACCGTCATTTGATCTTCTGAATGAACTGAATCGGAAGACTCAAGTTCTTCAATGTCCATTTCCTGCTCATGTATTGCTATGAGCTCATAAATTGTTAATTTCTGATTGTGGGCATCCAGTACAGCCATTTCTAAATTTATTTGCCTAGCAAGATCGACAACTTCTTATATCACATTACTAATTTCACTAAATTTACCAATTTTTTTTCTCAAATAAAAACAAATCAAGGAGATTTGAAAATCGCGTAAGTCGGGGTAGCGTAAAGTGAAATATTACTGTTCTAAGTATTAACTAATTTTCATTTTCGTGTAGTAAATAGTCTATGCGAGGGATCGACAACCTTTTAGCTGTGACGTGCCAAACCAGTTAACCAATAGGATTCAGCGTGCCACACAGTAGGGCATTTTTAAAATAATTTGATTCCCGCGATAATACATGCAGAGTTAGATAATAGAGGTCTATTCTATAGATTTTTACATATTGAATATCTATTTAATTTTGCACCATTTAAAGATTTTTCTTAACATAAAAATAAACAGCATAGAATACAACTATTCTTTCAACAAAAATGTAAAAACTAAAATTGTACATATTTTAAGCATTTTTAAACGTATTTATTACAGTAAGAAATAGACAACATAAAAAGTATTTCCCTTCATTATAGTTAAATAAAAAGTTTAATTCGAATCTGTGCTTGCACTTCTCTACTTTCATATCTCAAAATCAAGGGTATAATTTGTGACTTTCAGTTTGATACGATTCTAGACTTTCGTTGTTAGGCGATTTTTTTGTGGACTTGAAAATTTTTTGGTATGAGCAATGAATTTTTTCCATAGATATGTAGAACCAAAAGCGAAAATCAGAGTGCACGCAATTTTCTCTCTTCAAATAATTAATTCTCTCCTGCAATGATATTTAATAATTTACAAAATAGCTGTAAATTTATCTCTAATCTTTGATATTTTTTCGTAATTTCGTAAAAGTCCATAATTCTGAAGATATTTGTCAAATAAGGTCCATTATAAATTTATCAGCTGCCATCCACTCAAAAATTGACAAATTTGTTGAGTAGGCGCAGAGTGCCACTGAGAATTGTAACATGTGCTACATGTGGCACGCGTTCGATAGGTGCCGACCCCTGGTCTATGTCTTCATAATGCACGTACTTTTCCTTTGTCTCAGGGGTGTGAACTTTTTCTGGAGGGCTGAAAATATAAACAAAATTCAAATGCATATAACTCTTTTAAATTAAAATTAAATAATTCGAATCTTTTGCACATTATTTATAAAGAAATAAGGCTTCTGAAAAGTGTAAAATTTTTAAAATATAATCATAATCTTAAAAATTATATACATATGAATTTAAGAAATTTCTTTATAAGAAATGTTAATTAAGTTTTACTGCGCTCACGCTATTTTCTAAAATAGTAGCCTTTGATGCATAAAACTTTATAGAATTATAAAATGTATTATACACTTTAAGCCCTAGTAAATTAGGAATAATATGTCTTTTGTATTTCAAAATATTTGAAAAATATGAAAATTTTTTAAAAACATTTTAAAAATATAATTTTTTTATTTAAAAAAAAAATACAATTTATTATTCTATTTATTTAAATTTTCTACGGTGTAATAATGATACATTTAACTTTATAAATCAACGTATTGCTAGTAATTAAAGCTAATACTTTTGAAAATAGCATGCACGCAGTGAAACTTAATATTTCTTATAAAACATTTCTTATATTCATATGCTTATAATTTTTAAAATTATGATTATATTTTAAATATTTTACTTTTTTCTGAAGCCTCATTCCTTTATAAATAATGTGTAAAAGATTCGAATTATTGAATTTAAATTTAAAAGAGTTATATGTATTTGAATTTTGTTTATATTTTCAGCCCTCCAGAAAAAGTTAACATCCCTGAGACCCCTTGGTTATTTGTGCAATTTATTTCCTGTTGTATTCTCAAACAAACAATACATACAAGTGCTGATATGTTGATATTATATGTTCTGAAGAAACACTCGTACTTATTATTTCTTTAATTCCATTCTCGATAACCTGGCATTTTCACAAACTCGCCCACCCTTCGCTCCATATTAGGCCGAGTTTTTCAAACTCTACTGAATTAAAATTAAAAAAATTCAAATAAATAAAGAAGAACAGCGAGTAATCAATAAATCGATAATGAGAAGATGTAAAAAATAAATTTTGTATTCAGAACTATATTTTTTTTTACATGAAAACTAGGAAGCAATGAAAATAAATACTGCTTTTCTTCATTATAAAAGACTTAGAAAATCCTTTCTTAATGCGCTGTGCGACAGTATCTCAAGCTGTTCGTAATTAGGTTGAAATACTAAATGCTTCGCACTTTAATTATGTAGGAATGTATTTAATTATGATAGATCAACATAGTTTAAGTATGAAGTTAATTATTTCTTCTAATTAGTTCTCGGTAGTTTTTCTTTTGTCATTCGAAAGAAGATATCGTAATTATGTTTGAAACAATGAGATCATTATGATTTTTTTAGTTAGTGTAAAATTAAAGGCGTAGTAAAATGCAATGAAATTGATGAGTTGTTTAAATTTTAAGACTAATGCTTTCACTACGCGTATATTTCTGGTAATTGAGTATTTAAATGAATTGTGAGATCGATTTAATTTAAAGAACCTGCTTAACATTTTATGAGAGCAGTATAATCACAAATAAAAAAAATATAACCAGTAGAAAGATTTTAATGACAATTTTAAGTGAGAACTTTTAAGCACTGGCAACTTATGGAAATTCTGACGATGATGATATCCAGATTTAAAAAATGAATATATATTTCTACTTTCTTTTAAACTTTTTATATATATATTCCATTTATAAGAAAATTATAGGCCTTTCTGTATTTTAATTTGTTTTTCTTCAATTTTTGATCTTTAGATTTTGTTACCTTATGTTACTTTGAAAAACACATGAGATTTAAATAAACTTAATTTTCACCCTCCCTAGCATCTGATATTTTAGAATTTTTGCTTCAATACTTTGATACTGAAACAAATATTAACACCAATGCCTTAGAAAGTTTATTCTTAAATACTGTTAAATTGCTTGCAACTGAAATTATTTCCATGCTATCTTAAGTATTTCAGCATATTTACGGTGGTTATTTGAAGCCTCTAACATAATTTTTTTGAAACAAGTTGAGGATTTTAATATTTTTATTGATATTTAGGAATAACATTGACTAATAAAGAATTTTAATTTCCAACTGCAATGCAAATTTCCACACATTTCAGGTATTTTTCTAAATAATATACTCTTCTAACAAATAATCTATTCTCTGAAAATTTCATAGTTACTGTTCCGCAAACTCTCGCCAGCGGAAGTGTGAGAATTTTCCAAAGGAAGAGACATTATAATTGTTGGTGCCAGTTGGCGAGAATTCCTTTATATAGATTTTGCTCCGAGGCAACTGTTTCAACCTTTTTGTATTCAGTTCGAAAAGTATAGCGATCCCATATGGTTGGGATCCGTTTTCTTACTAAAATTTGTTAAATTTAGAGTCCATTTAATAATTTTGACCAACAATAATAATATAAACATTTTTACTATGACTACCAAATAACTATCTATATTCTACCTTAAGCAAGGGTAGAGATAAAATTAATTACTAATTTAAATATCTATGAAATTAAATTCAGTTCTTACTGTGGAAATTAGATCCTCAACAATACTGGTGTCCTAAATTGACCCTTTCGGTGTTCCTTTTTCCTTAAACTCCGATAATTTATAATTATGAAACAATAAAAGGTATTTTTCCTAGAAAATTAGAGTGTTATTGTTACCTGATCGACAGTAACATCAGATCAAGGTCCACGAAATTCATCGCAGCTAAGGGCTAGATTTCGACGCCTGTCGTTAGCCTTAGCGTTGAACACCATGTAGGTGACAATACAATTTTGCTCAGTTCCACCCCAATTTTAAGGGAGAACACACTAGAGGTGGTCAGGGGCCTCCCACTCTTTTCCTCTTCCACCAACCTCACGAGAGGACATGCGGCTCCATGGCTATTTAGAGTACCCCATGCCACGAAAGCACTATACATTTGTAAACATTCATGCCTTCTCTGGGATTCGAACTCCGGCTCCACGGCACCATAATCAGCGTCACTAACCCCTATACCGAAGGGTGGCTAGTAAGAATAGTGAATAGAACTACAGCGATCAAAATTTGATAATTCTCTAACTCCTTTCTTATTTCTTCATCATTGTTTAATTAAGGTGGACGTTGCACAGTATTATAAACATTGCTGTTAAAGACCACTCTTTATATAAAATAATTTATATAAAAGTGGAGTTGAACATGTTTTTTGGCCAGCCAACCTTCCCCCTTTCTGGTAATAATACTAAGCAAAAACCTATTGAAAATAATGGATAGAATATCTAAATCAATTACAAGAAAAAGGTAGCTTACCTAAAAATTGCATTCAAAAATGCAGAGCCCGCGCTAAATCTGAGTACAATAAACAAATTATTGCCAGATCCTGGATGCAAATGCAAATTCAAATCAACTTTTTTTTTTTAATATTGAGATATTGGGATTTTTTTGTGGTTTTTAGATTTGTTTAGTACATTTTAAGAAAAATAAGCTAAAATTAAGAAGAGAAAAAGAAATTATTATTACTAAAATGGGACAAAAGGAGTAAAAATTTACAAAAAATAAAATAAACAAGGTCCATTCTGTACCAAAAGTTTATGAACAAATTTTCAATTTTTCAATTCTGACATGTTGCTGTGTTATTCGTTTTTAAAATGACCTTCAGGATAAGAGATATTTTAATTGTTACAAAACCTAGAGCACTTAATCTTAGTTATTATAATAAATTGCTTAAAAAACAGTAATTATATTAACATAAAGGACTGTAAATTTTGTAATAAAACATTGATTAATAAATCTGAAGGTTAATACACTTCTACTGTTAAACAGAACATACACAAAAGAAATTCATTTAATTATTTTCAAAACTTTTTCACCAAACGCTGTCCTCGTTTGAGCAATTAAAAAAACACTTTTCGAGTAAAACGCGTTTTAAAGTATGACATCTTGCTTAAAATAATGGCATCTGCTTTTATTAAAACACTTATAGTTTTTTTCCTAGTGAACGGAAAATAATAAACATGGTATTTTTATAAAGTTAATAAGATGGACTTTAAAATAAAAGCATAAAAAAGTTTGTCAATTTTTGGCAAAATTCACATTTTTACGGGTAGTCGGATACCTCAAGTCATACAGTATTTTAAAGAAAAACTAATAGAACAACAATATATCATGGTCTCAATTTAAAGATCTCTCAACTCTTCCTCCCTTCTCTCTCTATAAGTATATCTAAATAAATGTCCTTTTTATTTATACTTTAAGATGGATAATAGATTTTTAATCTAAGTGAACTTAAAATAATTTAATTAAATTAAAAACTCTGTGTTTTTACATGTACTGTATGAGCTCAAACGTTCACGAATTTCAAAGGAAATGCAAGTTAAAAATTAAAATTGAAAAGAAACTAATCCTTATTTAGGTAATTAAAATTTCATAATTCCTAAAATTTCTGAGAAAAATTTCATACGTTATTTAAAACAGTTATAATTTTTAATTTCAGATAATTTTTTCCATATATCCATAATAATACGGATCTAAAGAGATAGAATCAAAGGAACCTCATCTTAAATATTCATAATTAAGACAAAAGACCGAAAAAATGAAGAACATGATTAGTTTTTCCTAAAGTCAAGCATGAATTAATTAATTCATTTATTAAAATAAAGGGGAGCCAACATCACTAATTAATATTTTTTTCTTCCATAAAAACGAACAAATATATTTCCATAGTTTTAAAAGTCGGCATATTCTGTTTATTCTCACTAAACGACATCATACGCAAGATTTAATTGAAATTTTATTATATTTTTTGCGTTTCTCGACACTACTCTGTTTTAATAGGAGTATAAAAAAAGAATGAAGTTGTAGGAGGTTAATTAATTAAAGTCACGCAGAAAAGTAAGCTATAAGGGGGCGAATATTAATAATAGAGTATTATGTTGGGTACGAAAGACATCATAAAATAAAATGATAAAAATATTCACCAAATAATTTTTTTTCGTATTCTACTACTGATCACTGCATTAATTACACTTAAATTAAAGGAAAATATATAGCAAGAAAATAAAAAAATTGCCTTTTAAATGTATAGAAAAGAAATTGAAATTTTATCAGTTTCCAAAAAGATTTTAAATTTATTGATAAAAATCAGGGGTGGGCCATTGTTTTCACTTCAGGGCCACAATGTGGAAAAAAAAGATACCGGGTACCGGATGGCTGTAAATTTTAAATGATTGAATCCATTAGTTAACTTTGCATATCTCTGAAATGACATAAATTGTACCATAAATTTAAATCATATTAAAAAAAACTAAAAAAACACACTTTTTTATGGTTAATCGAACTACATGTAAAAAACAATTCTTAATTTAGGAATAAAAGGATTGACGAGAAAATTAATGTCATTGTGGTAAATGCGTGGGAGGCTTTGTACTATAATTTTACACTAATTCAGCATTTCGGAATAGAACTAGTAAGAAATTATAACAATTGATATCGAGCACCTCCACGCTTTTACCACAATCACATTAATTTTCTCGTTAATCATTTTAATTTTGTATTAAGAATTAGTTTTTTACATTTTAGTTCAATTAACCATTAAAGCGCGTTTTTTTAGTTTTTTAAAACTATAATTTATTTTTCATTCTTTGTTTCGATCTACAATAAAAGCGTGTTTTCTTAGTTTTTTAAACTGACATTTATTCATTGATGAATTAATCTTAAATGTGTCATTTTTTAAAAATCTGGAATACCCATTGGAGTTTTCTCTAAAGGATTGTAAATTAATTTTTTAGTTGCCAGATAAGGAATTAGTCACCAAATATGGAAATGATTTATGGAATTTGTCGCTAAATCTGGAAATCAATAATCCTGTTGATCCTGATCAGGACAATGGAACAAAATTATTAAATTATTGTATTGTCGTCGGTCCTTGGCAAGTGTGCAAAATTTCGAATTAATCTGACCTTTTAAATCGGGTAAAAATCGGATGTAAAAGACCAAGTTTTTGGAATGCATGGAAAGAATAACACGTGCTGTCAATAACATAGATAATAATCCTGTTTTGTAGAATGAGGCAGGAACAGGACTGTCCCATTGATATATGCAGGTTACCAAGGGTGCACATATATAACACATGTAAAGTGTCCAAATAACACTTGAATTTTTTCTATATTCTTTATTTCTGAATTCATCATTTTTTTCCAACTACAGCACTCAGAAACCTTTGAGGGAATTATGAACAACCCTGCAAACATGTTGACCCAAATATAGAAAATATTTTCTGTTTATTTGGTTTTCTTTCTCGGAAGGTCGCACAAAAAACGGGGGAAAAAATTCTTTGCTGGGCTGCTATTTCCCCATCTCTGATATACACGTATTCTTCTTCTATGAATTATTAATCTCCTTTTTAAAAGGTTTGAGTCATAAATTCTTTATTTCAAATTTTATCCAGCTAATCTAAAGTATTATAAATGCAAAATGTGGAACCAAACGTATTCAAACAGTAGCATTCATTTGTTATTATATAACTGCATTTGCTGCATCTTAATAATAAATAATACATGAATTCATTTCAGTATTAAACCAATTTATTTCCATATATGTAGATCAATATGACGATAATGCTGGAATAGATTATTTGATAAGCCATCTTGTAAGCGATTTTAATAAACTAAAATCCATATTGAAAAAGTTATATTTGGATGAAATGAGTTTTATCGATTGGGATTCTTTTTATCCCATTTTCGCGGAGAGAGAAATACTTCTTTTTTCGTTTCGGATATATTTATTTAAGCCCAAATTTCGAAAGCTGACTTGTTGTATGATTTAATGCATTGTTCGTGTAGTTTATTTTGATATTTAATAGCAAGAACATTACTAAATTTAGATTTAGAAAAGTATATATTTAATGAAATCAAAAATAAGGGGAAATAGGAATGTATACATAAATAGATATTATACGGAATTTTAAAATAGTTTGTAAGAAACTCTCAAAGTATTATTTTGTAATATGATTTATAAATATTGGTATTTTATATAATTTTGTATTCTTTCCACCAAATTTTATTAATATATACAAATCATAATATTTACAGTTCGAAATAAATTTGTATTAATCAAAAAGAAGTTTTGTGAAATTGAATTTTTGCTTATAAATAATATGTGATAAAGAATACGGAATATTATAAAATTTTAAATGCGTACATTTTTATGTTCAGCACTTATTCTTTGGTTTAATATTGTCCTAAAAGCAAATTATTATTTTTTTGACAATTATTCTCTAAAATTAGAGAAATTTTCAGCTATTTGCTTTAAAAAAACTATTCAAAATACTGAAAGTAAGATAAAGAAAGACTTACGATTTTGTACAAAAATAATATACATGAATTATACCACCAGTTAGAAACATTTCTGAAAGTTGAAGTTTTAATATGTATTTCAATTATTTGATTTATTTTTAATTATTATTTAGTTTCCTTATTAATAGCTATTATTCTTGCTGTTGATTAATAATTTTTAAGTAATATTCATTATAAATTTTATTATTATTATTAATTATTTTAATAAATACTTCATCGTCAATAAACTCCAGAATATTATCTGATTTGCATGAAAATCAGTAGATGGAATTGAAACGTTAACAATATCATAGGCTTTGTTTGTTGCTTTTTTCAGGAAACATATGGACAAAAAAATTCATTTATTTTGGTTACCTTTCGCCTTGTCAGTTCAAAAACGGGTTCTTGGGGGGGGGGGGAGATCTGGTTACCATGCTGGTCAGAGAAGTGTTAGAGATCTCGAATACAACGGAAGAAAGATGCCCAATAGGCTGATTGGCATTGTTCTGTCAAAGTACAAGCACAGGGACCATGAAACGAAGGACAATACTACACATCATAGAATCTTGGGGACTTACTGCTACGAGTTAGGATGTAACACATGACATCCAAAGGTGTATGGTTACCGAAGAAAATGGCAACCCATGCCATAATTTCAAGTTGTCTGGTTTTGTGGTGGATGACAGTGAAGTGCAATTTCTCCGCTATATAATTTCCAAGAACGATTTTGCTGGTAAATGAGGCTCAGATAAGCTGCATTCATTACTGAAAACAATTCTACTCCACTCCCTGAAATGCAGGCGAATGTGGCCTGCAGTATTGCTTACTCACCTGGAAGTGTGCAATGGTGAGAGGCTGTTGGCATAATGGAATTCATGACTTAAGCTACCGCTCACTGAGTCTTACATATCAATAATCATTGTAGCCACTGGTATCTGTATTTTATGTAGCATCATTGATAAGGACGCATCAGGAACTGTGAAGGCCAAATGGAGAATCTCTCCGTCCTCCCGTTTTAATTTCTTCGTGGTCGACCACTCTTTCTGGCTCAGTAAGGCCACGTTTTACCCATTCCTGCCAACATGATCAAATTGTACTATTGCTCCAGCCAAAATTGCTCCATACCAGATATTGAGATTTAACCTCCTTTAAATCTAATTGTACGTCCTCATTCAAATAGTTAAGTTTGCTCGTACTATTCCCAGTAAGACATTGGTACAGTCCATGTGATTGACGGAACAATATGGGCTTGAATATTATGATTTCGCATTGGAAATGTCCTCTGTTTTATACTCCATGGGCATACACCGTTGCAGTGCAATGAAGCTCCAAATTGTCTGCAGTTGACCACCAAATCTAATCATTTGTGTACATTAATACCTCAATTTACGCTACCCTGATTTACGCTAATCCGGAGTTACGCAGTTTTCGAATCTCGACGATTCGTTTTCTTGTTTGGGGGGGGGGGGAGGTAAAATTGGTGAAATTGGTAATGGGACTGAATAAGTTGTTGATCTTGCCAGGCAAATAAATTGGTAGTGGATAGTGATGACTTTCAAGAACTACTGAATTCCCAGAATCAGAAACTGACAACGGATGAGCTCATAGAAATACGTGAGCAAGAGCAAAACATTGAAGAACTGAATTCTTTAGACCCAGTTCAATAAGAAGATTGAATGGTAGTAGGAAATCTGACAGAAAGCCTCAGTTTAATTGAAAGGTGTAAAAATGACGAGCGTATTTTTCCAACAAAACAAGGAATAAAAAAATATTAGCATGCTATGAGGATATTTTGCAAGCCTGCAGACTATTTTGCAAGATTTTATGAAATTTTCTACATCAAAATAACTTCATTTTGCGATTTTATATTTGTGTTACCTAATATTTTATTAAACTTTTTTTCCTAAATTATATTTTTCTTTCGTCTTTGGCCACAAACAAAAATAATTCATATGTAATTATAAGCGAAGTCGTCCCCCGATATCCGCGGTTATCACTCAGCCCCACTTGTCGCATAAGTTTGGGGTATTACTGTATTGCAACCTAAGTTATATGCATACGCAATTTGAACCCAATAAACTAATTCCTTCTGGTGCGACATTTTTATGTTTTAAAAATTGTTTGTAAGAAGAATTATAATTCATAGATGATAACACAGTTTTATATGCGATTTTCTAAATATAAAAAGAATTAAATTCTTCTTAAGGGGTCTTAGGGGTGTTAAAAATTTTTTTTTCGAATTTTCGAAAAAAATATATCTTGTTCTTCATTTTTTTCTGAACATTTTGATACTAACCACGTGACAATACTCTAAAAACTTCGAAAGTTATTCAAAAAATTGCAAACAGCAATTTAGTCATAACAACTTTTAAATGGACAGATGCCACGCCCATTTATTTTTAAATTTATGCATACCTTTCATTTTTCTGTTTTTAATAAGCCTCATGAAATATTTTAAGCGCTTGAGTTGATCAGAAGGAAGCCTGCAACTCAACACATTCATTCTGCCGTGTTTTGATTCTGTTGTGTTTACTTTAGTACACGTTTTTTTAAAACGCTTATCTAAATCGAAGATATGTGCTGTTTTATTCTGAAAAATCGTTGGGCAATCGCCCCAACAAAAGATTTAAGGAAATAATTATTTAAAGGTAAGTGACTCACATGTTACAGATATGAAAGATACGAGGAAGTGTGCAGAATTGAAAAGTACAAGTAAGTGTGCCGAAATGAAAAATGCTTCTAGTAAAAAACTTTCAGGAATTCAGACTTCATTAAAGTGAAATCTTGTTAAGGTAAGTGAAAACTTCAAAGAATATCGTATTTTTGATTTTATTTAAACCTTTAGCTCTATTTTGTCAGTATCATGCTGTTTAAAATGTCATAAACCATTAACAATTAATGAAAAATCCACTTGTGGTTTATGTTCGAATTTTGAAATACATTGTAAAAACTGTGGGATTATTTGTACTTTTTCAAGCTGTGAAAACATTGGGAATAAAAATAATGCTCCAGAAATTAACAGAAGATCTATTTTAGCAATGAGATGCATAGGTCAAGGTTTAGAGTCATTAAAAACCTTTTGTTCTGCAATGAGTCTTCCTAATCCTGTTGAACAAAAATCATATGATGTTATTAATAATAAACTTTCACTTGTTATGAAGGAAGTCGCCGAAGAAAGCATGAACAGGGCAGCTGTCGAAGAAAATTCTTCGTTACCTGATAACATTTTAACGGTAAGTGGTGATGGGACCTGGAAGACGAGAGGACATTCATCGTTGATTGGAGTATGTACTCTAATGGGGCCGAAACAGGTAAGGTTTTGGATAGGGAAGTGTCCTCATTTTGCAAATGAAGCGACAGTTATAAAGGGGTAAAGTTTGGTATCAAGTACAATAAATGGAAAAGAGCGCATAAGATTTCACGTAGAAAAAATTATTCTGGCTCTGCTGGTAAGATGGAGGTTGACGGGATGTTGAGGATTTTTAATCGATCAGAAAAGCTTCACAACCTGAAATATTCGAACTACATAGGAGATGGCGACACAAAAACATTCAATGCCCTTTCTGAAAACAATCCATACGGCGATGCCATCTTATTCAGAAAATAGAATGTGTAGGCCATGTGCAAAAGAGAATGGGTACAAGGCTTAGGAAGCTTAAATTATTATATGGTAAGAAGAAATTATCTGATGGTAAAACTATAGGCGGTAAAGGTAGGTTAACTGATAGTTTTATTGATAAGCTTGCGCATTACTATGGTAATGCTATTCGATGCAATTCTACTAGTGTAAAGGAAATGCGGAAAGCCATTTGGCTGTTTGGGGTCATTCTTGCAGCACCGATGATGAACCGATGCACTGATTTTGTCCTACAAATCCAAATACATAGTGTAAGTATAATGCCGCAATTAATAATAATTTACAAAATTATAAACACAAACCCTCAGTTGCGAAAGCTGTTCGAGATGTAATTAAGCCTGTATTTGCAGACTTATCTCATCTGGCACTCCTGAAGAAATGCTTAGGAGGTAAGACACAGAATCCTAATGAAAGTTTAAATTCATTAATCTGGAAGTTTTGTTCGAAGACGATTGATTCTAGCCTTCAGATTGCAGAGATTGCTGCAAATCTAGCAACCAGCATTTTTAATGATGGAAATCAAATACTTATTACTATTTTAGAGAAATTTGGCTTAAAAATTAACAAAAATGTTTGTGTGTCCCTGGCTGAACGTGACAATCGTTGAATCTTTACGTCAAGAAAGAGGAGCTCAACGTCATCGTTTGAAGCTTGGAGAGATAAAAAATTAAAAGAGTACAGAAATTGAGCTGTTTGAGCAACAGGAAGGCATATCCTATGATCCTGGAGCATTTTAGCATGTAAGTTTTAAAATTTATTTTCTCAAATTCATTTAAAACTTTAAAGCCTTTTTTCTCAGTTTGTGTTTTTTTCACTTACGCGCATTGCGTTTCAAAAAACTATCATACTTTGATGCATAAAACTTTACAGAATTATAAACTCTATCATAATCTTTAAATCCTAGCTATTTATAAGTATTACATATTTGTAATTTTTTAAAAAATTTCAAAAAAATTAAATTTTTTGAAAAAAATTTTAAAAATTTACTTTTTTTTATTTTTAAAAAATATTATTTTTATTCTTTTTATATCTAATCGCTACCATCTAATAAGGATATATTTGACTTTATAAATCAACTTATTGCTAGTTATTAGAATTATTATTTCAGAAAATATCATGCGCGTCGTAAAACTTACTATTTGTTTCTTACAAAAATTTTCTTATATTTATGTGCTTATTATTTTTAAAATTATGATTATATTTTAGACATTTTATACTTTTTTGAAACTTTATTCCTTTATAAAAAATGTGTAAAAGAATCAAATTATTTCATTTTAACCTCAAAGAATTATTTCTAGTCGAAAATGTTCATATTTTGTGCTCTCGAAACATTTTTAACACCCTGAGACCCCTTAAATTCTTAA